>CM034148.1:755130773-755352706 GCA_019776745.2 Taxus chinensis | reverse complement strand
AATGGAACTGAAGAGAACAAAGGGATTATTTTTTAACTATGTAGCAAATATTGACCGAGACACCAATGTGATGAGAAAAGTGTTCTACTATTAAAACGGCGGTAATGAGGATGATGCGGAAGTTGAAATTATAGGCGAGGTTGAGGAACCATTAGAAGATGAATAGAGGATCACCATCCTATACAATTTCTTGCCATGGCATTATTAGGTCTTAGTACTCCTCAAACACTCAAGGTTATTGGCTATCTCAAAAAACAAAAGGTGAGACGATTCTTGATGACTCGGGGAAAGAGTACTCACACTTTATAAATCGTAAGTTAGGGCTACCCGCTGAATTGTTTGATTTACCCAGCTCCAGAAATGCAAGGTTATGACTCAGATGATGGGACAGTCAAAGTGCACAGGAAAGTGCCATAGAGCACAGCTTTCCATAGGAGCTGCATGTTAGGATCACCGAGTTTGATATTGTATGGGAGGGGCGATATTGTTTGGGTGTCTAATGGCTAAGAACTTAGGTACATATAGATATGAATTTCCAAAGAATGACGTCATGTGATTTCATTCAGATGGAGGAAAGTCAAATTGAATGGGATGGTAGCTAACTCTCCATATCTATTAGCTCTCATCAAAGTAGAAGGTCTAGAAAAGGAATAGGATGGATTTATAGTAGTTATTCTTGAAGTACAAAAAACTATAGAGTCTTTAATGCCACCCCGATCTTTAAGAAGATTGTTGATGCTTCATTCATTGTTTTGATGCAATTCCAAGGGACTACACTAGTAGGATCATGATCATTGCCATTCAGTTGATACAGGGAGGCCAAACACCTAAATCAGACCATAACAGATACCCCATCCCATAAAAGTTGAGACGAGAAATGGTATCAGGAAATGTGAAGGAAAAGTTATATCAGGCCTAACCAGAGTGATATTCTTTCACCAGTGCTTGCTCATGGTACGTAAGACGGATGAAACATGGAGGGGTGGACTTGTGTCCAGAATTACCGAGACTCAACAAGTACACCATCAAAGAGAAGTTTCATTCTATAATTGATGATTTACTTGAGAATTGCATGGTGCTATTTATTTCACAAAATTAGATCTTCATTCGGCGGTGTACCATTTAATTAGAAAAAAGAGGAAGATATTCATTAAAATGGCTTTCAGGGACTTATGAGGCCATTATGAGTTGGTAATACTTTTGGTCTTAAAATGCGGACTTCAACCTTTCAAAGCTTGATGAACATGTGTGTCGGCCCTTTTAAAGGAAATTTGTATTAGTTTTCTTTGATGACACATTTAATTTATAGTAAGACATGGGAAGAACCTTAAACATGTAAATAAAGTGTTGGGAAGTTTGAGCAACAGAGCGAGGGGGGGGTGGAGAGAAGAAAGAAAAAAGAAACATCTCTCTATGCAAGCCATCAAAATGTTCCTTTTGGCTGAACAAGAGGTAGAGTACTTGGGTCAAATGTATCCATGAAGGTGTTCAATGTTGATCCCATAGATCAAAGCTATGTGAATGGCCAAGGCCCAAAATCTCAAAAATATTCATGGGTTCTAGGACTAAATAGGGTCTGATAGAAGATTTGTGTGGGGGGATATGGGTAGAAATAGCAACCCCACTCATGCATGCTAAAAAGGATGCCTTATTGGACATACGTTAGACACTAAAGCCTTTGAGTAGCGGAAGGAAGCTTGTGTATAAGCACCCCAATTTTGGGTACTCCCAACTTCTCAAAATCTTCATTGTTGAATGTGACGTTTTAAGGATTAGGACAATGGGAGTAGATCTAATGTAAGGAAGGAAACCAATTTCATTGAGAGTCACCAATTCAAAGGAAAAGATCTTCTCAACTTATATCTATGAGAAATAAATGAGGCTATTCTTCATGTCGGTCCAAGCAATGCCGGCCCTATCTTCATGGTAGACCCTTCAAGGGTAAAAAAAATTGATCATGATCGTCTTCAAATACTTTTTGGAGCAAAGGTTATCATCTGAGGAACAAAAAAATTGGGTAACAAATATGTTGGGTTATGATTTTGAAAGCATATACAAAAAGGGTAAAGAAAATGAAGTAGCTGATGCGTTTTCTAGAAGGGATACATCCGCAAATGCCTTACTATGTGGAATGTCCATGTTGACGACTGATTGGGTGGATGAAGCAAGATTGGAATGGGATTAAGATAAGGATACAAAATCTCTAATCAGAATATCAAGCAAGGATATATGAAATCTAACAAATTTGAGTGGAAAGGTAATGCCATATTTTATAATGACAACTTATACTTGAGTAAAGATTCTGAGTTAAAGCATAAGATTCTTGCAGAGCTACATGCCTCACCTGTTGGAGGACGCTCTGGGTTTTTGAAGACATATCATAGAATAAAAAGAGAATTATCTGGGAAGGAATCAAGGGGGATGTACAACAAGTTTTGTATCAGAGTGTGTTAGTGTGCCACAAAACACAAAGTGGGAAATAATTAAGACCCAGGTTTGTTGCAACTCCTTACAATTCCTAACCAAGATGGGAGTAGTCTCCATGGATTTCATCACCCCGGATTGGCCTTGTTCATGGGTAGAAATGTTATTTTCCGGATTGTGGATGGCTCACAAAATATGCCCCATTTTGTGCCCTATCCTCTTCATTTCAACCAGTACAGTCCCACAACTATTTTTTTGTTGAGACAGTTCAAGGCTAGCATGGAAACCCCAAAGATATTGTAGGTGATTTGTGTCCTCTTTTCACAATTAATTTGTGGACGGATTATTTTCATGTTGGGTACTTGCTCGCTACATTTCAACTATCAGCCCAAACTGACGGGAAATGAAGTGGTCAACAACTGCTTAGAGGGTTCTACGTTTGTTTTGTACAGATAACCAGGAAAGGTGGATTACATGGGTACACTTGCAAAATGGTGTTTGCAACCACCTCTTTTTCACACCTCTTCTCAAATGGACACCCCATTTTTTGGCATTAATATGTGGTACCATTCACCTTCTATCACTTCCTCCTTGAGGGTGAAAACTAAGGTCAGAGATGTTGAGGAAACAGCATTCAACATCAACAACAGGTTTTGGCTAGTTTAAAGGAGAATTAGCATTAGCACAAAACAGGATGAAACAACAAGGAGATCAACACCGTAGTGAAAGACATTTTGAAATAAGTGACTAGGTTTTTGTACGTCTCCAGCCTTACAAATAGATGTCCCTAAAGCAATAGAAAAAGGACAAAAAAATTGATCCTAAATATTATGGCCCTTATCAGGTTCTACAGAAAATTGGCAGTGTTTCTTATAAACTAGAGTTGCCTCCATCTTCACACATACACCCAATATTCCATGTTTCATGCATAAAGAAGGTTATTGGACAGAAATTTGAAGCCCAGAAAGAGTTACCAGAACTTGACAAGGAAGGAAGAATCATTTTGGAGCTAGAGAAGATTCTGCAAACACGTACTTAGATGTTGAGAACCAAAGACATTAAGGAATATCTGATCAAGTGGAAGAATCTGAGCATAGAAGATGCAACCTAGGAGGATGAAGGTTTTCTGCAGCAACATCCAGGATTATTCAACATTGAGGACATGTTGGTTTGAAGGGGAAGGGCATGTTACACCCTTAACCTATTGCTTGTATTAGGATATGAGTAGCCGACTTGTGGCTTACCATATCATTTTATTATATCATTATACTTTTTAATGCTTAATAGGTTGGCCTTGGTGATTGACCATAGCATATGAATAGTATATATAGGGATATTGAAGGTAGTATTTCATTATCATTGAGCATTTTAGTCTTATTATATGGTTTGGAGGTTTCCCCCTCGAAGTGGTGAAGCTATTCTAATTGCATATTGAGATCATTATTCTGAAATATTCTGTTATTTGGTGTTCTATTGTTCTCATAATCCGAATTATACTAGTAATTTCATTACAGAAGTGAATATGTGTACAATGGAAAAGGAGAGAATGAAGTAATTTATGCCCCTTGATTCTATGCCAAACTAAGTCATATAAGAATGTTGTAAGAATGACGATAAATCTAAAAATGATGTTAAAAATGAAGAATTTTCCCTTGGAATAATATTAAAGGGTCAAAATCATCTGTATAGTCTTAACCATTTTTGTACATTCCTAACAATGCAAGGTTTTTACCAAATTTTTATACTTGAGTCCAATTATAATTATTTTTTCCTATCTTTACATATGTCCATCCCCGGAAATCTTTGTATGTCTACTAGAAGTGTAGGATAAAATCCAGATGATTTCCCCCACTTTTGAGGTGCACGTAATGAATAATTTGATTATGTGTCTCAAAATAAGAGATATATATTGAGATCTGAGATGGTCAGAACCTTTGAATAATGACTATGGAGGTCACCAAGAAGTAATTGTATCTGCAAAAAGGAATGCATATAGTAGAAACCATAGTGTGAAAAAAGAACAACAACAAAAAGAACCACGATAACCATAACAATGTTAGTGCAGTAAAACAACAATAAATAAAAAACCATATGTCAGTATAAAAAATGCACACAGTGTAGAAAAAAATTGCAAACATGGTGAATAGTGTCACACAAAAGGAAAAAATGTCACGCAAGCATCGAACACCCATGGTGTTGCAATACAGTCAAGTCCCTAGGCCAGTAAATAAAAATGCAAAACCACACATAAGGCATTACGCCAAAAACATGGGATGCCCATGGTGCCACAAGACAATCAAGGTGCTTAAGCCACAATCATACTAGAAAACAAGCATACACACACAACATGAAAACATGTAGAAAAAATAATCATAACAAGATGTGATGAAAGGCATATGGCATATGATATATGAAAGAGATAACAATAAATGTAAGTTCTACACAAGACACATGTGTTATTCATGATAATCCAAAAGATAGAAAATACATAATATATAGATGTGACCAATAGTAATGAGGAAAGAAATGAACTTTAATGAAAATGTAACACCTAGATATAACACGTGAAGGAAGATTCTCCTAAAGGTTAGTAGTCTAGGTATAGTTCATACCAATACCTATCATCATGTATCACTCTGTGTATGTCCTGCACCATGCTCAATATATGACGTGAACACATGTGTGTAAAGAATAAATGATATATATCAAACCAAAGGAATAAATAACATGCATAAATAAAAATGTAAATAGTATATGTTATAAAAAGAGGTTCTGATTTTGTATTTTTGCATTTATATTTGATTTTTTTTTAATTTTTATAAATATTGTAGTGGTAAGATAGAATATGTAAATAAATAAGGTATAAAATACTAGCCCCAAGTGTGTGTGTGTGTGTGTGTGTGTGGCAAGGTTCAAGTGTCTAATTACTTTCTCAATAGTAAAGTTGAACCTATAGACCAAGTGCGACAGTAGGAAATGCAAAGGGGAAATAGTATGAGAGATGACCCAATATAAGGTACTACAAGGAGGTAAAGTAAATACTGAAGATGATGAAGGATCAATCCTTGAGTGTGACTTAATATAAAGTGGAAACATGGTGGTGATATGTGCTACATAAATCCTATAAGGAGAACAAGAAATAGTGGAGCATTGAGTAGAATACAAGGTGTCATATCTGCAGGGTGGAGTAGAAGAATGGGAACTTATAAACGATCAATGAGAATTTGTAGTGTTAGTCAAAAAGATATAATATCTATGTAATATTTATTGAGGTTGTGATGCATTAGAGACGATTTGCACAAAAGAAGGCCTAGAAATAGATCTAGAGGCCCTAGAATTATGTGATGTAACATTTTCAACTAAAGGCCTATTAAGAGACTAAGAATAATGTGTATTCATGTGTGAAATCAATGGCCTATTATGAGTCCTAGGATGGATAATGCTATGTTCAGTAGTGTGTGAAATAATATGTATATGGGTAGATGTACTAGGAACTGTAGAAGAATGAGGTATACTAGGAGAGAAATCCTGGTAATGAATAAATTGGATAGTGATAACTTGTTAGTGACTAATAAATTTGATACACTGATGAACAATAGATGGGACAACCCTAAGAGCACGTATCCAAGGGATACTGAGATGAAAAACACTAGTAGGAATATATTTATAAACCAAAAATTAAGTTTGTGTAATGAGAGATCCAATGGTGATTGGTAGTGTAATGCATCAAAAATTTGGATCAGCGTTAAGTTCTAGAATCTCAAAAGAAATATCAAGAGACTTAAGTAATGGCCATGTAAAAAATTTATTTGTACAATGTGGAGTAATCAAGACACCCTGAATAGGATTATGATGAATAGAGACTAGAATAGATAATTTAGCAAAGATAAGTGTGTCATATATATTAGAATCATCAAAATAAATGACCAATGTAGGAGATGATGTACAATAAATAGTGCCAATCATAACATCTAGTGGGTGATCATAAAAAGGTGGAGGTGGTACTACACGATGTGTGCTATAAAATTTTGAAGTATATGGATCTTTAGTATGATTAGGAAGTGTGTCATTTAATATTATCAACTAAGCATTATTATCGAGAGGCTTATAAGATTTAGTGGGATCATCCCATTCAATTGCATTAGATTCAATAAAATCTTGAATGGTGTGTCACAAATTAAGACATTGTTTTGTAGAGTGACTAATAAATATATGGCAATAAAAATAAGCATTAGCATCAAATCAGGGAAAATGTTAAGGGTCCCTAAGCCTTAGAAAATATTTGGTGAATATTAGTAAAATCACTTTCACATGTATGGAGAATTATAAGAAAAGTTGTTTCCTAGGACAAGTGATTTTTTAACATGATTGTGGGAATGGTTGGACCTTGGCCATTGGCCTTATGATGCAAAATAAATAATATATGACACCATCTAGTAGAATATATAATGCTATCGATTGAAAACATACAGAATGCTACCGGCTGGTAGCATTCTAAATGCTATCGGACAATAGAGTTCTGTATGTTATCGGCCAATAGCATACAAAATGCTACTAGCTGGTAGCATTCTACATGCTATCAGCCTATAGAATTTTGTATGCTGTCGGCTGATAGCATTATATATGTTGCTGGTATGTGGGATTTCGCATGTTGCTGATCGATAACATATTTAATGCTACCAGCTAGTGGCATAAAGTTTGCTAGTAGTAGCTATATTAAACTTGTTATAAATACATGAAGGAATTCATTTTCACTCCACACAACAGAGAGAATCCAGAGCATAGGAGCATATGAGGAAAAATCCAAATAGAAGAAACTTCAACACCAAAGGAAATACAAAACAGGAATAATCTATAACGCTAAAGGATAGTTATAACTGGGAATTTTATAACAGATTGAAAAAATGCCAAGAAGAAAGAACACTTCCAAATAGCCCAAGAGCTCATCAAATGCTGCATCAACAATAAAATATGAAGAAGTTTTCATTCAAGAGCCTGGTATTTCCTCAACTGTACACATTTCTTAGAGGATCCTAATGTGTTTTCCCAATGGATCGAAGCAGCCAATTTCACAGGGCTAGTGTATATGCCCCAATTTTAGACAGACCAGAAAATACTTAACAATCTTCTACTCAACTACGACACTTCCACTTTCACCTTTCATTATCAAATCCCATCTCATGCAAATTCATTTGGAACGTCACCTAAGGACATTGAGCATCTCACAGGACTACTAGACAAAGATGTGGATCCTGTCACGAAGAAGGATATTATATCAGATGAAGAATGCAAGTATTTGGAGTCTAGTTTTCAATTATCTATTGATGCAATTGCAAGCTGATATTGCTCGTAAGTTTATTTTCTATTTTTACAACATTACATTTTCTTTATTTTTAATTTAGCAAAGTTTGATTATGTTTAAAATTCACTACTAACAAAATGCTTCTCCTTGTTGTATTGATAATTATAGCTTCCCAAAACCCTTTTGAAAAGAGGGATTCAACTCAAGGATTTCAGTCACCCATTTCTGCAGGTCCATGGTGCATTTCTTCCAAGCCAAATTATTTTACAAGGTCGATATACAAGATATTCACATGTGGGCTTTAGCGTATATCATTTGCACCTTATGTGGTCTAGAAAACTTTGACTGGTGTAACTTCTTATCCTCTAGGATAAGATCTGATTTGGCAAATATTCATTTGAATGATAATGTTACCATCAACTAAACAAATTTATTCTTGGTTTATATTATGAATCTCTCTATAATTTACAGTGGCACCTCTCCTCCAACAATAATGCATTCAAAGCTAATGGATTTGTCGCTTAACACTAACAATTGAAGATCAAGAGGTGAGTCCCAATTTTTGATTAAATGGTTTTTAAATATTATTTTTTATTATTGTAATATGTATCTTTTAAAATTAATATTTGAAATTAATAAACAATATAATATTGAATTATCATAGAAGATAGCAGTTGTGGACTGCATCATGAAGGGAAGCTGCTATCAGAGGTCATTTCCCACCAAGGTTTAGGAGACTCTGTTACTATTTCTGATGATAAATCAAACAACCAGGAGGACACCCCTCCACATTTTGTTAAAAATATGAGGAGTTCCATTAAAACCTCAAACTCAAGCATCCACCATACCACATGCATTAATCGCAGGTATTTTAATTTATGATGTATATATGTTTCAAAATATTTTAAAATAGATGTAATTAATTATTTAAAACTTGGGTATGTGTTTCAAAATTTCTTGCAATTTATATTGCTTTTTTTGTATAAACCTCTAGCAAGAACAAGATATGTATTAACAAGTCTCAAGTGGAACAGGTAGAAATATTCTTCAATACCTCACTCTGTGGCCCCAAGTTTGAATCTCTTTTTTTATATTTTTTCTAATATTTTTTGAAATAAAAATTCAACAAGCTAATAAATCTTTAATTCTTAATTATATTTTAGATCACACCTACCAGTCTTTTCAGTCTACTCCTCCACAATCACCACATCAACAACAACAGGCTTCATTTGCACCTCAAAAATAATCCTCTCAACAAAGTAATTTTTATAATCTTATATGAATTTATTTATTTTTCATTCCTATTATGTTTGTATTTTAGATTTCATCATATTATTTACAAAATTACAATTCATTGTTGTCAGGACCTCCAGTTCCATGTCCACTATAAATGCATAGATGCCACAGTTCGTGCCACCCCCCACCACAAAATATAGGAACCGGGTTCCGCTAGCAAGAATATTTCATTTGCTCATCTAAATTTCAAGCACTGGTCAACCCTTAATTTTTCTTTTGTTTTTCCAACGTTTTCATTGGGAAATGCTCTAGTGGACATGGGTGTTTCAGTGCTTGAATGAAATTAATTTGGATGAGGAGCATCTTGGGATTGAAATCAGATTTCAAGCCCATGGAACTTTCAATCCTCAACTATATGATTTATGGGGACAAGGCAATGCCTTCTCTAACAAGAGAGGATAATCAAGAACACCTTTTCCAGTAGCAAATTGCCTTAACTAATGACTAAAAAATTGATTTTTCACTTGGTGTTCTTTTGGCTAATAATACCTGAAGCTAATATTGATATTATAGTCGAATGATGTTGAAGAATTCAAATTGTGACTCTAGATTAGGGATAAAGTTTATGATTAAAGAAATAAATTCATGATATTAAAATCACAACTAAAGACATATATTGTATTTTACACATCAGAACGAGTAAGTAAAGATTGATATTTTGTTGACATCAGGTTGACTCTAGTTTTGTACCATGTGTAAAATCAAGTATTGATGATGTTAGTTGAGTGAATTTTGTGGGAGGTGAACAGGATAAATTGTGATTTTACATGCAAATCATGTTGAGAATCTTACCAAAATGTGAAGACTAAACCAATGAGACATGGCCACAGAAGTAGTTTTTGCAAATGCGGAGCTAGACATAATTGCATTGATATGTGCTTACTATGGAGGATGATCAAGATTATTTTCATTTTTAATAATTCATACTAATAGATGTTTCTCTGAGTTCATAAAATGAGGCTCAATTTGAATGAAAATGCGCAAAAAAAGTATCATGTGCTTGATTTGCATTTAATGAAGTGCCATGAATCTATTCAATGACCACAATTAATTAAAGAGAGGATTATTATGCATGGGAAAAGTAGAATCATTAACAGATAGAGAAAAGTGATTTTAAATCATGTAATTAAATCAACCTCATAGATGAAATATCTTCTGAAGAAGTGAAATTTCACTAAACATGATCACAAGGATATGATGACCTGCTGGTGATTGAGCAAGATCCAAAAATAGAGAATCTTTCTAATGATTGAAAATACTGCAAATGGATCTATTTAAGACAGGTAATTGAGAAGTAAAACTCACAAGGTTTGCATATGATCGGACGCAGAAAACTCAAATAGTTTGATTAGAATTTTCAGCAAGGGATGAAGCTGCAATTTTTTTTGTAGAAAATCTCAAAATTGTCATTGAATTTGTACAATTGCAATCAAACTGTATGATCTTATATTGATTTGGATAATTCAATACAAAGTAGATCATATGGATAGCTTGATTAATTATGCTACTATTTAATTAATTAAGTGGGGGAGATGTTCAGAGGTTCTATCAAGAAACTTGATTCTATTAGTGTGAATGAAATTCTCAATTGGTCTTTCAGCTCCTTACTATTACATGGTCCATCACCGGTATTTGCATTTGTCAAAAAAGTATTTGTTAGACAAAACCATGAACTACAAGTAGCATTTACATTTCACAAAAGAGCACCAACACTAGATAATTATCTAGAAAAGATTGTTTAAATAAAGATAATTTATGGTGTTTTACCATGTAGGTCTAACTATTCATGCGTACAGAGTTTCCATTGACCAAATAAGTTTCCAGTAAATGATCTGTAGAAATTTGTCAGGTGCTGCTTGGATTGAAATCTCTTCAAAAATACGTTGACATTTCACATCTGAAAAATCAAACTGTAAACACTCCAACCTTGAATATATTATTCACCAACCATGAATTCCACCATAACATAATATGTCAAATCTGTGCAAAAATTAGTAATGCTGAATGCTGATTAGAAATTTTATTTCAAATAGAAAATGTACAATGTGATTCTTCGACTAGAATCAATAGACAATTTTCAATGAGTCAAAATGTGTCCAGATCTCTCCCATGCAAAAGTGAAGTGTATCAAAATGCTCACGAGGCTAAACCCCTCTCTGTTAATCGCTATGGTATAGAAATAAATTCCATTAGAATGTTTCAAAATAATTAATCCTATCTAAAAGAGAATGTGGGTTCAGTAAATATGCACCCCATGGTTGGGGATCAAATAGTGATAAATCCAGTAAACCTATGGTTACGTTCTTGTATTGATACTAACTTTGGAATTTACAATGATGAAGGGAAAATCCACAATGGAAGATCTTGATACTTCTAAGGAATCCCATTACTTTCGTGAGGATTGCATCTGATCCACCCAATAATTTCAGTAGTTCAACCTTCAAAATAGAGGAAAACAATGAAAATAACGGGATTCCATTGAATTAAAATTCCAAAGTTTTTAACTCTGCACTCCTTGAGGAAATCGAGCCTGAACGTGTCCTCTAAGGTGGGTCCACTAGAAGATCAAATATGATTGCATCCAGATGCTTAAAGAGCACCACAAGAGAGTCACCCCATAAGTTAAGGGAAAAGATCCCTCTAACCTGTAATGTTGTCCACATTTCAGTCCATGAATACAAACTGCCTCATGGGAAGATTTGATCCTGACATCCCCTCACCAATGTGAATCCTAGTAAGAGTTCTGGAACCAGCCTTCCTTTTTCATGGGGAAGCCATCCCAAATTCAAAAATTTGAATTGTCCCTTCCAAATTTCCCACAGTTTGCACCTTTGTCGTTCCATTGGATTCCAAGTCTAGTAGACCTTTCCCTTATCAACAGCGGGCAATTAGAGGATTTTATCTCTTTTGCATTTCAAGAGGCAATCGAAAACTAAATTTTCCTCAGATAGGATGAACCGCTTCCAAATCTCGCCACTTTGAAATAAAACCCTCAGGACACCTGAATGATAACAATGGACGCATAATGAAGAATTAGAATGGAAACCCAAAATTTGATAGGAGATGGAAAGATGAGGAAGAGGACTCGCAATGCTAATCTGGAGGTAAAACACTCCTAATTCACAAACCTTACTATGACTTGATGAAGTCCATGAATTCATTCCTAGGCCTCAATATAGCTTCCACTGGTGATTAACATTCTAATCCATCTATGAAGAGGATCCACTTGAATAAATCATTGAATCACCTAGCTCTGTTAAGTGATGCCCGTATGAATCCACCATGTAGCTTGTGATGCCCATTTTTCCTCTTATAGGGACCAAAGTGAGACTCAAGATGATGCTTCCAAGACTTATGTGAATTTTTCATTCCAATCAGTTTGCCTGGATGAAACCAGTGAGGCTCCATGGGGAAGGTCAATTAGGTTTTTCCAAAAGTAGGCCAAGGTGAATAGCGCACCTGAAGTTCAAAGTCATATAGCAACCGTTTCTACCTTCCACTCAAATTAGAGGAAGCTTTCATTGTAAGCACGAAGCTCAGAGCCACATCAGCTTTGAGCTATTCTGGCTACAGGATCAATGTCTTGCTCCAATTTTTCAGCCAAAAAATATCAAAATTAGTGATCCGTTAAAGCATTTATAATGCACGAGATTGCTCCAAGGCAGAAATTGTAAAAGAAATTGATGTAGACTGACCATATCTTAATTGTAAAAGGCAATTCGATAGGAAAAATGGCACTACCCGAGAGACTCAGATTTAGTCAGAAGAGGCTACTATCCCTCAAATTCTGCCTAGATCCTGATTTTTACCCACCATAAGGGGATTTGAAAATTATTCTTCAAAGAGGGTAACAAGTGCTCGAATCAAAAAACAGCTCCTCCATATTCCATCCAAAAAGCCTCTCATGAAATTGTATGTTGCGCAAAATCATACAGATACAAATACAACTAGATTTTTGATCCTCCATGGATCAAGGAAAATAGGACCGATTTTCAGTGTTGGGTTAGGCCTTTGAAGAAAATGGGTTAAAAATCAGGGTAGAGTCGGAGAGTTTCTTCATGGAGAGACATTCAATGATATGGGTACAAACATGGAAGCATCTCATTAATGGATCTTAAAAATTCTCAACTTGACTAATCCTCACATTTCTCACAGAAACTTCACAATACGCAGATCAACATTCTTGAATCAATAATGGACAAATGGGTAGTGCTTAAGATGCGATTCTACTGAGCACCATGAAATTTCTTATCCACCGCTATCAAAACGATATGATGGTTTGCTTCTACATAGAGTATAGAAATTTGATGTTGCTCTTACAACTTGAAGGAGGGGCACTCCTTAATATTTTTCAGCTGTGAGGGTGTGGATTTCCATGGTAGTGAAAGCTGCAGATGCTGACAGATGGACAAAATTTTCCCTGTTGAACGAAATTGATGGATAATGAGTATCTGCAAGGGCCCGCATACTGAATTCTTTGTTTCATGCCCATGGTTCGTTTAATCTCCCAAGATATCTTCATGGATTCTAGGATAATCATCTCCAAGAAGATTCGGATGATTTCTCTGAAACTCCTTATCCATTCTTCATTTCCTAGATACTGCTTTAATAATATATTGTAGCTCTTAAAAACCTAACATATTCATTGGTTCGTTAGCTTTTGGCATTGCCGGAGCTGGTCCTCAGAGCAACACTTGGTGTGATACCCTCAAAGTGATCTGACATGCAACTTTCAATATTCTTTTATGGAAGTTCTGGGTCTAAAATTTATAAGTAATAGCGAGAGTCAATAGGTTATTCAATATATTAAAAATATTGGAGACCAAAGACATGTAATTTTGTGTCACATCAGAATTTGTCACTAAATATGATAAGGGGCTTGTAGTGAATCAAGATATGTCTGGTTCTTTACAGTTTGAAAATAACTATGATGATGAAGTGTTGGATATTATGTTGAACAAAAATTGAGAATTTAAATGCAGAAGCACAAGCCGAAGATAATAAGTGGTCGATAGATAAGGGCCTTGTTTGTTATTGCAAATGTCCTGAATGAAATAAGGCATTGGGAAGTATTACTAAATATTCAAGTATCATTTTCACTTTTTGAAAATTTTACTAATAGTTTTATCTCTTTTACAAATGCAGTCAAAGTACAAAAATTATGAAAAATCTGAGGCTAGTGTGCTTGATTTGCATTTATAAAGTGCCAAGGAAATGTTTGAACTGCAGACAGATGTATTGAAAGAACTTAAGCTGGATGTTATTTTAAATAAGTCCCTAATAATACCTTTGAGAAGAATACTTAAAGGAAAATGGAATGGATCCTGGAGATACTATTGAAGAAATCAAATAGGACAGAGGATCCCAACATTATTCTCTCAGTTAGTGAGGTGGAAAATCAAGAAAAAGATATTCTTTCGAATATTGAAGTTTTTCATGCAAAGGATCTGGTTATGGTCTGGTGTTGTAAAAGAAAGTTCCCTTGTGTAGGAGAAAGAATCACATAGGGAAGAATCTTCCTCAAGGATGAAGCTGAAAAAAATTGTGAAATTATAATTGTCTGTTATAGAAAAACTTTTTGTAAAACTGTTTCAAAGATGTTGTGAAAATATTGAAATTTTCAACCTTAAATCGTATGTGGATTGTGTGAATTTTACTTTCCAATGATTTTTTTATATTCCATCCAGAAGTTACTCAAATCACCTTCTTAATGCTGAACATTATCCTCATTTGACCTATTTTATATTACTATTACATGTGAACATTACTGTATTATTATCATTTTCAAATACTTTTTGGATAGAACAATGAACTACAAGTTGCATTTATATTTCAAAGAACAAATATGTTAAATTATCCTCTAAAATATTGGCAACTAAAAAAGTGTGTTGCATGTTTTATAAGTACTATATTCATGCGTAATACTAAAAATTCTCCACTAAATGGAATTATACAGTTTTCATTTTAAAGACAACTAAAATCAAGGGGGTTAAGTATGAAATTTCACATTTAAAAAATCTAAATAGTAAACATGATTTCAACATTGTAAATATTATTCGAAAATGAACAGGCTTGGGGTGCTTATAACAAAAATAACAATATAGCATAATTGTAATCGTGAATCCTGATATGAAATTTTAATTTCCAGAATACAACAATGTTGCAGTCATTCTTCTTTATTCAACATTCAGCTAGATCAAACTGAAACTTATCTTGAAAACATTATTACCCAACACTTTTATCTAATCTTTCACTATGATTTTCAGTCACAGTTTCATTTCTTATTTACAGTCCATGTATTAGTATTATTGATCCCTCTCCTCTCTACAAGAGAATTATCATACAACCATTACCCATTCATAAGGAAAGGTATCCACATCATATCATGAAACGTATAATCTCAAGCAGGTCTCAAGATTTTTATCAAGTCTATTCCAATATTTTAATTTTATAAATGTTAATGTGCTGAAAACTCTTTTTTCCTTCAACTGAATCCCAATATCATTATTTGACATAGTTCATACAATTGGAAATATTCACTTATGTCTTTCACGAAGGATGGAACTAGGATACAACTTTTTCCATAGAAGTGTAATTTCTCCCTTCTCTATTGGCTCACTCAATAACTCAAATTTTTCGTTCATTACTGGCCAAAATCAAGCTGATTACAATGCAAGATTTTCTTTTGAAGAACACCATTAATCTGAAATCCATTACATTAAACTGATTGTCCAAAATGTTTAATTATAGTACCCATGTGTATTTTAAATGAAGCTAGCTGAAGCTCCACCTCCTATAGGATTCCAAAAGTTAGAATTGACCACTCCCATGGCCTCAAGAATCTCTCCTTTTTTTAAAATGATCTTTGATCTCATTAGATAAGCATTGTGATATTTTCTTGAATTTTTTTTCTTGTTTAAGATATAATAGCATCATATAAATTACGTGTAATAGGACACTTCTTCAATCTCTACTCCAACAATATGCACTCATTTTTCGAATGTGTGCATTTGAATCTCCTTCCCGTTAACAAAGATACAAAGATGACCACATATATTGAATCGAAAGTAGCTGTTAGGATCCTTTAAATCTATCAGAGCTATTTCCAGTGATTGAATACATGTCCTTTAAAGCATTCATCAGAGTTATATAACATATCTAGAGTCTAACGCACCCTTTTCCTGAACCTAATGAAGTCTGCTATATAAATGGATTGTTCTTGTGCAAGCTTTGTTATGTAATTCATCTCATGCAACATTGGAAGAATCCCACAAAATGTTAACAATGTTTCCAATTCTGTAAAGTGGTAAAGCAAATATTTTTCCCTATTCAACTTGCCTACAGTTCTTATACATGAAACTAGTTAAAGATGGATATTCCTTGAAAAATCCACATGCAGGCTCATACATAGAAATCAATCTAGTATCACCATCTTTAAGAAGTTTCTTACCATCTGTGACCCTAAGTGAAAACTTTTGAAACTCTAAAAATATTTTTCAGACTGCTTGACATATAGGCATGCAGTTCATGGATAATCTCTTTAACTTTTTCAACACATTTAAATGTGCTTACTATCCTATATGCAAAATTCATCCTGTGAGCCATGCAATGAATATGAATCATATAAGGAGAAAAAAATGTTTTAAGATGCACACATAGACCATTTCTATGACCCTACATCACTGATGCACCATCAACACCAACAAAAATAAGCTTTGTAGCTATATAATAATTATCCATTCCTGTTATGTCCTTAAAATTAGATATAACCAATTTACAAAGATTTTCAGCATTGCAATTTTCTTGCATTTTATGAACCGATAGTAGATGAGGTGTCCTAGTGTGGTTCTGGAATGTATATACATGCATGCAAACCCAAGAAGTGTTATCAACATATGTAACCTCATCAATTGAAAGGGAGATGAAACTTGCATTCTTGACATTTTCTTTTAGATCTTCTTGTTTAATCATCGCAATACATCTTGCCATCTCCCAAGCACTGATTCCTATGACCAATGTGAATTTGGAAGGTTTGGAAACCCATTGAACTTGAACATTTTTTTATATTCTGAAAAATATGAAATTGGTCTACCCATTTTCAGAATAAATAATATGGTTGAAAACTGGGTCATTTTTGCCTTCATTTTTTCATTTACAACTTTTCCAAAATTTGCATTTATGGTTCCTCCTTTCTCCTGAAGTTTTTGAGTGTGTTTCATCTTATTTTCATACTCCTCCTTATATCTTACATGCATGCACTCTTTTTTAGTTTTCCATCTATGAGTCTTTGTTATTTTTCCATCATTGTCAGTGACTGTGTAATATAATTTTCCACAATGTTTCTCTATAGTGTCCAATTTAAGCTGCATTCTATGTTATTTACCCAATTTCCAAGTACAAATAGTACATCTACATTATTTAGGAGTATCACTACCATTATTTGGTTGTATAGGTTTAATAAATGGGTATTTTTCTCCCCAATCTACTTAAAAAGACCTTCCAATTGTTTAGGATGTTTTCTTCTTTCTCCCAGATTTATTTTTTTGAAGGGTTTTTTCATTATCATATTCTGCTGGAATCTTTTCATTTTAACATTCATATATTGAACTCATTTGGAATTCGGGACAATATTCTAGCTCTGGCATGTTTGGGTCAATAAAATCTTCATCTACTAAAATAATTATTTCCTTAGGGTTTATGTTTTGGTTTGCTATTTCATTCTAAATAAAATTAACATAAGGGGTTTCCATTTTCAAAAATTAAAAATGTTTTGATTGTTATAAAGATATTAAAAAAATTAAACTGAATTGATGAAAAAGAGGAAAAATGTTATGATAATCTGTTACAACTTACCAATAATTGTGTTAATGTTTCTAATGGAAATAACTTGGGCCTTCATTTTTTTGTGGAGTTGAAAATATTTTTTATCCTACCTTTTATTTTTTATTTTTCTTCATTTTTTTAATTTTTCAGAGAAGCCATTATACCTATCCATGAAAATATTTAAATTAGATAAATGTAATCAACATCTAAACAAATCTAAAATTTGTAAATGCAACTAAATGCACAATGGATGTTATTGGATGGTAGTATAATGTATGCTACTGGCTGGTAGCATACTACAGGCTATCGGTGAGCATCATGTAGTATGCTACCAGTCAGTAGCATAATACATACTGCCAATTGGAAGCATGCAGGTTGCATGCTACTGGATAATAGCATACAACATGCTACCAGCCTGGTAGCATGCTGCATGCTACCAACCTATAACATACTACATGATGTCGGTTGATAGCATGTAGTATGTAGCATGCTACCGATCGGTAACATGTCGTATGCTACCTTTCAGTAGAATCCTTCATGCTGTTGACTGACATCATGTAGATGTCAGACAATTATACTACCTACATGCTACATAACAAACTAAAGTACCTTAAAACTAGAAAGGAAAATATCTACCTATGGTGACCAATCTTCAAATTTCAAAAGTAGAAAGCCTAAAGGAAATATTTAATAATCAAGATTTTTACGGAAGGGGGGGTTCTGAAGTTTTATGTTTTGAAATATGAATAATAAATTATAAATACTTAAATGGAATATATATATATATATATGAGGTGAATTTGACATATTTTAATTTCGCAATAAGGGAGATTTTAATGATAATAGTCGGTTTATAGCTGGAAACTCCTTAACGAAGTAACCTCAAAAATTAACTTGTACCCATAAACTTTTGGTGATCTCGTCCCTATTCATACCCAAAAAATTTGCCAATTTCAAATTTTAAAAACCGGAATATTAGCGAATTAACAAATATTTGCCACTAAATTTTTCCCTACATCAATTGTATTACTTTGGGGCTTTCTTGTATCAACCTCAAATGGTGGAGGGAGAGACGTGATATTTCATTCATAGTAATTCCTTTAGAACCATGCATGGAGAACAAGGTAGACGTGAAAATTATCATTGTGTAGGTTATAATTAGAGTGAAGCAAGTTGAGAAACAACATCAATAGTGTATTTAGAAGTGACCTTAGGGTCATGAGTTATTCCTTTAAAAGTAGGTTTTTTTTGAAACTTGGCATGTGAAGTATTAGAGGTGATATGAACATACTTTATTTTATTCATATGTAATATCTTAGCTTCACACTATTTTATTGTATGACGTAGATATTTGAAAGAATGAAACTTATTGATTATGACCTATTCTTGTACTAGAGGAAGAAAACTTTGAACAAAAAGGTCTTGTAAATCACTTTCAGCTAATATTTTTCTCATCTTAGTAAGAACTGTGTGACAACACAAGATACAGTCATTTGTGTGTAAGACCATTGTTTGAGTTTAGACATTTATGTGTATGATAAATTATCCCCCAATTATGATTGAAAATGGTTCCAAGAATTGATTTTACAATGTAGTAAAAGAGCACATAGATTGGGTGGGAAATTATAAAACTATTTCAAAGTAAAACATGTAAGACTCCTAGGGAATAACTTAGAAAGTAATATATTGTTATATGCATAGTAAAAGTAGGAAACATGGAAAGATCAAAGATGTTCTTAGGTATCACTCTTACCATCGTGTATATAGGAATATTAGGTGTGGAAAAACCAATGGGTAAAGGGTATGAGACAACATCATGTGTGCAAGTGGATTATGCAATAATTGAGAAAATTCCATAGATAAGAGATGGAATAGATAATAGATTTAGTAGGAATAGTGGTTGTAGGAATAAACATAGACACATTTTCCATAGGAATGTTAGGTTTTTCCAAATAAGTACACACAATGGATGTGAATACAGTAGATGTTGGCTAAGAATGATTGATAGAATATGTATCATTAGATTGTTGATCATGAGAAATCTTAGCAGAAATTATAATCTTGATAATAAGCTCAATATGATGTGGATTAACATGGAGTTGAGCATTAAAATTAGATAAGAGTTAAACTTGATCTTGTTCTACATTTTTCCATCATCATGATCATAATCATAAAAAATTTCACTATTATTTTCAATTTCATGTAAAGGAACCTCGTGTGAGGGTGGATCAAGGATAGAGATGGAAATAAAAATAGAAGAAGCCATTGCACCACGATGTTTGCGAGTAGGAGGAGAAATCTCAAGATGCTCAATAGATTTACTAGAAAACCAAGCACTACTCTGGTAAGTAATAGAATGAAATCATATGGAAATTAAAAATAAATCAGAGCTAAATACCACATGAAACCATAAGGAAACTAGGGTTAGGGATACGATGTTTGATTTAAGATTCCTATTCACCAAATGATTTCTATTTTAAGTGATTAATATCAACCTTTTAAATATGTATAATGTTCCTAACTAACATGCTTAAAAGGATGAATTATTTTTATATGTGGATATTCCAATTTAATTAACTTCCAACTTTAATTACAAAAATCTAAAAAATGCTCTTAAAAGTTACTATTGACCTAGTAACTATTGAAACAAAAAAGGAAATATTGTACTTATTTGATTCTAAGTGGATCTTGAGAAGTCTGAGTGATCTAATTGGAAGAACATGTTGATCTTTAATTGGAAATGATTCATTACTGAAACTGGAACCTGAAACTGAATCTAGTCAAAATTGTGGAAATAGGTCAAGACCATCCATATGGTTCTAACCTTATCATATGGTCTTATACTTTCTTGGAATTTGGTCTTGTAACCTCATGAGTGGTTTTTCTTCCTGGAAATTAATGTTGTTGTGTGTTAGTCCTTGTTGTTTACCTTTTTGTAAACTCTACTTAAACCCTCAAACCCTTGTAGTGTAAGGAGTTCCTGCAAAACAAAGTTAGGTGGGTTGTGAGTACTCTTGTGCACCTCCATTGTCGTCATTAATCCGAAGAGGGCTTAAAAGACATGTTGTTCTCCTAAATTAGAACTTGATAACCATGCTTTGAAAATTCCTTACTTAAATACTTTGGAATGGTCACTTTTATTTCTTGTAGAAATAATATGTAGACTCCTATATGTGGAAGGGGAATTTATGCATATAGAGGGTGGCTTCCCTAATGGATATCATTAGTTAATTTTATGTTTAGGGTACAATAAGTACCTCTAATGCTTATTTTAACATGAGGAGAACATAAAGTGCCACAATCCTAAATGAGGTATGATTGACTTTCTTATAAAGGCTTCTATGATTATTATGTCATGAAATACCAACCAACAGGTAATACTAGTCCATATGAAGATGATGGAATTACGAGTTTAGTACTAAAGCATGTCGGTCCAAAACTGTATAATAGGGTCAGGATATAATTCTACTTCATGACCGAAACTAGAATTTTTGACTGAGAGGTAAAAATGAAATTTTATCTTTCTAGGTCAGAGGATGGATGTATTTAAATGTGTTTTATACTAATGAACCTAAGGAAATGATGATAGATAGGTGTGCAAAGATGATAAATTAATCGAAGAGCTATCAAGGTATGATAAGCAAGAGTAAAGAGAGTGTACTTGTGCATGCAATTATTCAATGTCAATATCAACATTTTTAAATTATAAATTGCCAAATTTAAGTGTCTATAGGCACCAAACCCCCACACATTTTCATCTAGTGACCTACTACCTTTTTTCCTTCATTAAATGAAGGGGAAGGGTATGAAATTTCAAGTTTAAGGGTATATTCCTAAATATCCATTATTATATCACCCACAAATAAACCAAAATAATTTAGGGAAATAATGTTTGGATTAACATGGTTAAAAGGATATGAAGGGGGGAGCTATGCTCCTCAAGGGGTTTCATGCTTCCATCTTTAGTAATAGTTATAGATAACTAAATCTAGACTTTTGGAATTCCGAAATTAATCCTTGGCATTTAAATCATCCCATAAATCCCTATCTACTAAATTAATTCCTACACATCCCTTTCTCAACCAGCACCACCGACCATTAGCTCAAACATATTATTCATCATTGACAAACCAAAATCTCATTCTCATAGTTAGAGTACAATCATTTGAATACGGAAATATTGTCACACCATTCACGTATGAAAACAAATTAGCATAAAACATTTTAAAGGCCTCACACCTCAATTATTTAAGATGATTGGGATATCGCAACAAATAACTTGATTTTTATATCAATATCTCAAGCATATTCATCTAAATATAAGTTTTCACACATTCTACATAGATTCCCAAGGCATCAAATCTACATCTCACACACTAAATATCATTTTTGAATTTGGGAAGCCCTAATTAGGGTCTTCATTTCCTAACACATTGTGATATACATCTTGTAAACACGCATCTAACTTGGGGAACTATGAGGGTCTGATTCATATAATACTATCTACATAGTCATGTCATTGAATATTTAACCCAACAGTGCTAACCCCATTTTAGATCCCCCAGAAAAGAAGAAGACCTAATTAACCACACAACTAAGATCATGGAATTTCCACTATAGAAATTAAGACTGCAAACATAGATGAGCACAGTACTAGAGGCAACATCTAGATAAAAACCCTAAAAAAAATATTTGCCCATACTAGAAGAAGTTACTTGGGAATTATTTTCTAAAATAGAAGAATTTATGTTGCTTGTACAATTAGACACTCATATTTTTAATAAATCTTGATGATAGCCTGCACACCCTTCCTACACATTCTCAAATCACTATCATTTTACCTCATTTTAAAATTAGTGAAATCCTCTCTAACCCTAATTTGTACTTTTCTTAGATATCTCATAAATTTCATTGTAATTTATCATTTTAATATGGACATGTTGTAAGATCTATATGTATTTTTGTAATTTATTTTAATATTATTTTATTTTTTCTTAACATAATTGTTTAGTTCCAGAATTATAATAAAACCTAATATTCACATTACATTTTGATGGACCATCTTACTTTAATTATCTATAGTCATATGAATGTGTATCACCCCTATGATTTTAGTTTTTTTTTCAAATATGATTGGTTTCACACTTCCTTTATGGTTTCCTCAAACCTAATTTACTTATAGATCCTTTACACTATTAAAATGATAAAAAATTATGTTGTTACAATGGAAGAACTTTCAATTTAGAAGCATAAACTTAACCTAGAATAAAAAGGGATAATTGTTCTTGATCCTAGCAATATGCCATGTTATTTTTATCTGATTTGATTGATATTATTTCAGATATAAATCTTGCATTAAAATTGAACCTATAAGTATAATCTTCCACCACCTACTCCTTAACACACAATACATTCTCTAAGAAAATTCCATTCTTTATTAATAACTCCATAATTAATCCTATAAACACTCCTAATGTATAATATAATTTAGCTATCAACATCTACTCAAATGGACATATCAATAGTGCATAATTCCAGGTTAAATAAAAAAATATATTATTCTTAACACCATTTTCCTATATATTCTTCCAAAAATTGCTTCCCGTTATGTAAAAAAATAGCTTATTTATTATAACATCCTTTTCTTTAGTACTAGATATGATGCTACACACATGGACTTTCACCTACCAAATTCCAAACTTTTGTACACATCCTCTCTTAATCAAATACCTACAAGTATCTTGCACCCATTTCTTATATGGATCTATTTATACCTAATCAATTCACTACCATAATTCTTTCTCATCTAGTACATAACCATTTCTCATATTCTAGCATGACCATTACGCTCATACCAATTTCAAAGTTCAAGGATAGTCATTCCCTAGAAATTGACCCCGTACCATTTGATATCATCATTAAGTCCCCTAAAATCTTTATACTGATTAAATTGTTCACAATGATATATAAACACCTATAAACATCACATACATATCATACCTATAGTGGAAGGAATCCCTTTCTTTACCGATTCATTGTAGGATAGATCTTTTTACTCATTTCTACCATAATATGTTTCTTTCAAAATTATTTACTTTAATGGAATTGTCTCTATTTCATACGCAACATCAACTCATGCTAAAAAAATGTGATGTTGGCAAAATAAATTATCGCATGACAAATTAGTGGTTTTCATCAATGCTACAGGATTAGGCCCCTCCTCTCAAGAATGGGGAGGGTCCCCTTTATTGAATGTATGAAATAATAAAATATGTAGGTGGCTATTAGGATGAGGATCACATAGGAATACTCCACTAAACTTGTGCCAAATATCTTGTATGGAATACAATGGAGAAGTTTTCTTAAGAAGAGGTAAATGAGAGATAATATAATATGGAGAGGGTTAAGGTTGTGATTAGACAATTGAAAAGTTCACAAACATTAACCATAGTAGGTCCACATTTAATAGGATAATAAACAACTATGTAAATAAAAAAAATTAACAAATCAAAGGCACAAAGTTTTATTGATTTATTCCTCCATGACACAAAGTTATTTCTTAATTGTCAAAGATTACAAATATTTCATAGTTGAAAAGTAGGAAGTAAAATAACTTAGACAAGGAAATAGAAGAAAATAAATTCTATCTTGTAGTAGTAGGATAACTAAAGCTAACCCCTTTGGAATAGAGAAACCATCCTAGTAAATAGCCCTACAAAATGTCTCTTCATCTCCCCCAAGTGATTTTTCACATTCCTACAACATGTGACCTTTCATATTCCCGTAGAAATAAAACTATTTTATTTTATTATTTATGAAAAATAACTTTTTACAATGCAAAATTAAAAGGTCACTTAAGTGAATAAGACAAAATAGTCAAAAATTACATTCCAAACGAAGAATTGAAATGTAGAGAAAAGGAAGAAGAGAGAGAGAAGAAGACAAAAGTGTTTAATCCGAAGAGGAGAAGCTTCCGATAATGAATAATTTTCTCTCAATCAACTTTGTGGAAATGTTCCAAGGATGAAATCCTTTCCTTTGATTTCTTTGTTGAATCTAGCCGCCGTGAGTGCAACATTTTCTTCCTACAAGATGAAAACATACCCCAAAGCACTGATCCAACTCTCTAGAATACCAGTAATGGAATTATACTAGAATGAGGGTTCAATACAATGAAAAATTACGAACCCCATTGTTGGAATGGTTCTTCTATGAGCACGAGTTGAAGTGGCATGACAACTAGTCTTGTCTTTTGTACAAATTGTTGACATGGTTCACATTTCTCTACGCATTTATAAGTATCTCTGAAAAGAGAAGGCCAATAATATCTACCTCTCAATATATTGTATGTGGTTACTAGTGATGAGAATGCCCTTTGCATTCCTGATCATAGTATACTTTCAATAGTTTTTCTTATTGTTCCACTTCAATGCACATTAAGAAAGTTCCATCCAATCCTCCGTTTTATAACATATCCTCCCAAATGACATACTTTGTTTCCTCTAATTAGAGATTACGTATCTTTTTATATTCAATACCCGGGGACAATCACTGTATGTAGTAAGTATACAATATTTGAGTACCATGGATTAGTGGTACTCACAAAGAGGACAAAAAGGAGGTCTTTGGTCAAATATTCATAGCAATCAAAACATTATTCCCACTCCTCTTTAGTAATAAGTCCACATAACCCATCACCTCACACCAATTTAAAGGGCCTAATATCAAGATCATATTGCACCAGGATCATGTTGCATTAAAAAATGCTTGACAACTAGGATATGAATCATAACAGCGGAGAGTGATTTCAAGAGATAAAAATCTGAAATTTTTAAGATCTTGAACCAAAGCATATGCATTCTTCTCATGATGAAAATATTTGAGTTATGTTATTTCAATGGTGCACTCATAAATGCAATAGGTGATTGAACCTTTTCATCATTCTACTAAACTAATACAACCAAGATGGTATGCTTAGAAGCATAATAGTAAACAATGAATTCATTATTGAAGTCAAGGTGAATAAAGGTAGGTTCCTTTGCAATACAAATTTTAATTGATTTGAAATATTGTTTTCCCTCTTTTAGCCACTTGAAGGAATCCTTAGGATTAATCATATTAGCAATTTCTTTAGTGAGCTCAACAAAATCAAGAATGAACCTTCACAAGAAATTTACCTTACTAAAGAATGAATGTGCACCAGTCATGCTTGTGGGTAGAGATAACCGTTGAATGGATTCAAATCTTTTAGGATCAATTTTTATGCCTTTCTTTCTCACAATATGTTCAAGGATATTTCCTTATGTCACCCCAAAAATTAACTTCTTCAGAATGAGAGGGATATGATGTTTCCTATATTAGATCATTACCTACTCTAGATGGCTCAAATGCTCTCCTCTCTTCTTTGAGTACACGATGAGGTCATCCAAGTACACCACTATACATTTTCCTCTAAAATATTTGAAGGATGAATCCATTTATCTCTAGTTAGTGGAACCTATATTAACTAATCCAAATGAAATATGATGGCATGTAAAATTACCCCAAGGGGTGGTGAAAGTATTGTTGAATTAATCTTTGACCACCTTAATTTGGTTATACCTTGAGAATCCATCGAGCATAGACATAATTACTGACCCATTGACAGGTTGCAAAAATGTGGTCCATGAATGGTAATGGATAATTATCTTTTAGTGAAGCATGATTCAAATTTCATAAATCCACACAAATACAGATCTCACCATTCATGTTTATCTCTAGAAAAAATTTGGCTATCCATGTTGAGTGATGGATAGGAAAGATGATGTGAGCATCGAGAAATATTTCAACTTCTTCTCTAATGGTTCTAGAAATCTTAGGATTTTACTGCCTTTATTTTTTCTGGAATGTTTTCACACCATGTTTCAAAGGGAAGGAGTGCTATATGGATTATGGTTGGAAAGACTTGAGATCTTCACATGAATAAGCTAGCATGTAAACATAATTCTTCAACAAAGTTGAAAATTTTATGCATCCGTCTAGAGAAAAACCCTTACTGATGTTCACCATCCTTAGTTGCTCACTCGTTTCAATGTTTACTTTTTCATATTTCGTGAAAGATTTGGGTTGATCCTTTCTTTTTCCATTAATGAATTTTTCATTTTTATCAAATAATTCCACTAATGAAACCAATCCTTTTATAATTATATTCCACTTTAACTGAATCACTCCATCATCATCAAATTGATCACCTTTTTTATTTATATTTTCATCAATTGTAAACTCCTGTGGGAGGGCATCACTTCCTTCAAAATACATAGTTCTAAAATCACCTATTTACTACAAGAATGAAATATATGACCATAATCATTAAACACCTTTCCAACTATCTGAGTTATCGGGAACCCTTGGATGGAAATTCATCTCCATTGAATATTTATTCTCACCAAAATTATGATGGGGAATCATTAGAGAGGTGGACATTGTCAATGAATCAACTCTATTGTTTTGATTACGAGGGATTGAGTTGATATTGAATGCATTAAAAGCCTCTACATAATACCACACTCAATTTATATAATGACGAAGATGAGTGTTTTTGACTTGGAAGAAGTCTCTTACCTACTTTACTAAAAGCTTTACAACTCCTTGTATTGCATACTTTTTACTCCCATCTCTTTAATGGCTTGCAATTCAAACAAAAAGGCCTCATATTCCAATATCTTGTTAGTATTGGATAAGTATAGCTTATATGACAATGGAAATAAATCTCCTTCTGGAGAAGATAAAACAACTCTGACACTTGAGCTAGTTGATGAACAACGTCCATCAAATTCAATATTCTATATTTCATCAATAATTTCAGTTGGTGTTTTTTTTAATATTGTAAATTATTCAACTTATTTGGAACTCATAAAATAATACCCATTACCTCTATCCTCGAAAAAAATATGTCAACTCTCCCTACTTTGGAATAAGATGTGTGCTCTTAGATCATCTGATTTCTGAACCGTATATTTCATTTTTGGCTCACGAAGAAGATTCTTCATTTTTATTCTTGGCTAGTAGTGAAGAAGATGACCAGTCCATTTGTATTTATCCTCTAATACCACGATAGAAACTTATAATAATAAGCATAACATAGGTATCTAACATGTTTTCCACCATAATTATTTCCTCAATGTGCTTTTCTAGAAAATATACGAAATAAATATATGCATTTTTTAATTTTACTAACAAAATGGATTTCTTTTGTTTTCATTGAGTAGAAATGACCAAATTCTCGGATGAGACTCAAAATAAGTGATCGAACAACTTTTGTTGGCATGAAATCCTCAGATGCATCATAGTCAATAATGAAATTATTCAATATGTATCCATTGATCAATGGGGAAACGTAAAATGGATCAATCTTTTTGATGGGTGAAGGGGTAAAATATAAGATATTCTAAATTCATTTTGCACAGGAGTAGGAAGTAATCCTATAGAATTATGTGACATGTTTGAATTTGAGCCACTAACTTTCATAATTTTGACCAAATCATCAATTTATTCAATATGGGTTTGTAAATATTCTGACTTAGAAATGTGAATGGTAGCTTTATTTTTAGGATCAATGATATCAAGGGAAAAAGAGGAAATTTTTGGAACAAAAGAGACAATAAGGAAATGTTGGCTATTTGTAGCATTGGAATTAATAAGATATTTACCTTATTAGGAACATCAGAAGCAATATAATCACTTATTTTTTGAGATGCAGGAGCAGAAACATTATGTTTAAAATGAGTAAGAATTATTGACGTACCTGGAATGAGAGTTGTCTTGAGAGGGTATGTTTTCTTTGGAATCTTCTTATCTTACTCCATAGATTTTAGAAGTAGCGAAGCTTTCTTGATTATTGTTTTTTTTTACTATAGAATCACCTTTTAGAGGTCCTCTTTCTCATTCTCTGCATGCCTAGATGAATTCTCTTTCTCAAGAGCTTTGAAGCATGTGAAAACAACATAAGGGTGGTTTTTCATGTCAACAATGGTCTCTTCATAATCATCCACACATGAATGTGTATATTCAAAGAAACCAACTTCTAAATAACATATCTTGTCAATAATAAATTCACCTTCTTCCTCTTTTTCCTCCAGAACAACTTCTCCCTCATTTTCCTTATTTGAATGTGTATCACAAGTGGCATTCAAAAGTGGAGCTTCAAATGAAATCCTTTTTTCTCATTTGAAAATCTTATTTCAGTTCTTATTCTGATTTTGGTTTTTATAAATTTTCCTTGGGATATCTTTGTGTGGGATGCTTTGAGCGAGCTCTTTTTTTAGAGTAAGAAAGTCATTGGAAATTGTTTGCACTAAAGGATCTATAGTTCCAAAACTAGAACTCTAAGTTTTATCTTTTTCCAACCCTTTCCTAATTTTTCCTAATATGATGAGGTCATATTATACATCTGATGAAATTTATTAGGCCTCATCTAAGGTGTAGGGTTGATATATCCTCAGAATGAATCCAAATTTAGGCAATTATACGTTCGTGAAGAATCTCATTTGGATATCTTTACTAGGCCTTTCAATTTTTAGAATTTTATAAAGTATCCTATTTAACTTTGCAACAAAGTCATACACAACCTCATTTAGTTCCTTCTTAAATTTAGACTAGTGTGTGAGAATTGCATGTGTATCTTCAACTAGTTTAAACCTAGGCTAAAAAAAATTCTTCATCTGAATCCAGTTAGTGATTGACCTCCGTAGTAGGTGGGAAAACAAATACATGAAAGCTTCTTACAATGAATCCACAAACAAGTAAAATAGGACAACTTCATGTTCCACTCCTAAAAAACCATAGGCTGTGATAAATACAACAATGTGCTCATCTTGGTGTTATTTTCCATTTCCTACGAATTTGGGGAAGTTCTTCCTCGATCCTCTAGGAAAATCATGAAGTTGAGGAGGGTAGAGACAATAGACCTATATTATATACCCATGCTACATTTACAACCAAATCTTCTTCTTCTTCTAAAATAATAAGATATAATGGTGTTGCAACTGGTTATTCAATGGGATTTTTAAGAGGAAAGTCAAGGTTAAATTCAGGGAAGAATTCTCAACCAACTTGTCTCATTATCCATATAAATGGAATTCTGAAATCTATTTGTCATTACTCTTTGAATGTAATATTGACAATGACACTTACTCGATCAGTTCAGATCAGGTATATCTTCTTTTCAAAAGTTTTACTTAGAAGGTTAAATAGTAATGCAACCAAAAACAAAAAAATGATTTTAATGAGAGTATAAAGAGGATTTTAAACATTAAAAAAGGTATTTATGGTAATTTATGATTATCTAATTTTTATGGGTTTTATATAGGTGCACAAAGAAAAACCTACCGCATGGTGGGTGCCAAAAACTGTTGGTGAAATAATTTTTTGATAAATTAGTGTTTTCGTCAACATTCTGAGACTGGGTCCATCCTGTTGGAAATGGAGAGGTTCTTGTTTATTTAATGCGGGAAATAAAAAAAAATCTATGGGTGATCATTAGGATGGGGGATCACATAGGAATACTCCACTAAACTTGTGGAAAATTCTTGTATGGATTATAAGGGAGGAATCCGATAGGAAGAGGTGAAGTGAGATAAGAAAATATGGAGAGGGTTAAGGTTGTGAGTAAGAATTTACAAAATTCATAGACATTAACCAGAGTAGGTCCACATTTAATAGGAAGAAAATAAATGTGTAACCAACAACAATATTAAAAAATAAAAGAAATAAAGATTAATTGATTTATTCCTCAAATACACAAAGTTATTTCTTGGTTGTCCAAGATTACAAGGCTTGCATGGTAGAAAAGTAGGAAGTATAAGAACATATAAAAGGAGATAGAGGAAACAAATTTTGTAGACACAAAATCACACACTTTGGGTAATTATCTAGTCCTAGTTTCATACATCTATTCATATGATTCCTATGTAAGAAAATTACTAACTAACCCAGGTATTTGGACACCTTTCTTTGCTTTATGTTGTCACTTTTGGTCTTTCACCCTTACTTACTCAATTTACCTTCTTATAACTCAACATTTATCATCTTGGACACCAGTGCCCAACCAGGATGCCAACGTCAGGTGCCCTCGTTCCCTATGGGATTCCTTGACCCTTTTATACTTTGTTCATGCCTTTTGGGTCCTTTATATCCATTTGATCATCTTATCTTTTTGGTATTTGACCTTTTTTGGGGTTAATTATGAAATTCAATAAAATAACTCATATAAAATATTAAAATATGTGATCATAATAAGGGACCAAGCACTAAGCATTAGCTAGATCATTACCTAAGGTTGCATCCATTAAAAATCTAAGAGCTTCATTGCATCCATCTAGCATCACCCAAGGGCCACAAGGGTTGGTTATTCTGTATAAACTTCATAGGAGGGCATTTCATTCTATTCCATGCACACATCTATTAAATTTATTTACATATAGCTTATTTTCTCGCTATCAAGTGCAGCATGCACAAGAGCCACCTAGGGCATGATTTCGAACAAAAACACATAACTATATTGGGTTTGAGATGTAGTATAGCACTCATTCGTAAGATCACCATTGTGAAACTTGAGGACAATCTGACCTCTCATTCTACATCTTCTCTTTTAGTATTTGATGTCTATTTGAGGGTTTTACAGGTCTATACTTTATTACAGATTATTTGCAACCTTATAAAACATTGTGCGATGTCAGAGTGACCAAAAGTGAACCAAAGCGAACAACTTGCAACCATCCATTGGATATTTCCTAATTATTTCTATAGAACCAAGCTTCCAAACACATGTTTAGGGTGCCCATAGGTGCCCATGTCCCTCTCTAGGTACCCTAGTTGAGGCATATCGACATCTCACACACTTTTTTGGGGCTCTGTGTAACGCTTCTACCTAGTTGTCCATTCAGTCAACACTTCGGCACATCCTAGATTTCACTACGAATTAGATAAGGATTTTTACCCTCTTTTTGCACTTGGGTTTCATACTTCCTTTCTTAACTTGCTTAGGTTAATTTATGTACTTAATTTTTTATTCATTTACAACTGCAATAACATTTATATTAAGCATATAAATTCACATTTAGCTTAATAATTTTGGTGAACCCACGTTCAAGTACTCTGGGATCCTTATTTTTCTTCTATCATGGCTCATCATGTCTCCCAAGTCTCTTTGCTTCAATTGCTTAAAATGCACCCATCTTGTAAAGATGCTCTCCACAAAACCATAGACAATATGTATCTTCCTATCAACATGTTTCCTACTCAAGTCAATGCTATCTTAGACCTTATTTTTGATGAATCTCTTGGTTTAAATTCCAAAAAATCTATTTATAAGTCTATTCAAACTTTAAATTATTTATTTTAAGATAAATTTCAAGCTATGGATTCCATAATTACATCTCTAAAATTTGAAATCCAACAACTTAAGGACGCTTCTCATGCTCACAGTAGTTCTTCTTCGCATCCTTATTCTATGTCTTAAACATGTGGTCATATTAGTGAAAGTCAAATATTTCCACTCCCCATGCCTCTCAAGTTTTCAATCAATGCTAAGAAACAAGATATTCTTCCACTACTCATAGCCCATCAATTAATCAGCTTGCCATCTAGTCATTGTTATCCTCCTTATCGGCTTGCAAAATATCAAGGTATTCCATATTACAACTATCATCGAATCAATGGACATAATGATAATGATTTTTATTCTTTACAATGAAGTATCAAACACCTTATGCATCATGGTTTTCTCTTATTTGTTGCACAACATTATAATATGTGCCCATCTCCAAATGATAAATATGATTAGGTTCCTAAATATCATTCATCTATATCTAATGAGCATCATTTCATTGTTACTTCTACAATAATTCAAAATCCTAAGAAACCACCTCTCAAAATAAGTCTCACTCTTCCTCTTAAGTCATCTATGGCATTACCAAGTCAACCTATGAAACCACCTCTCAAAATCCATTCACCCTCTTCTCCTATCAAGGCTTATGCAACGTATTCAATCCAACATAATTTCCAACCAATCAATTTTTTCAAAAGAAACTACTCCTACTGATGGGAAGAACTCATTTCAAACTTTTTCGCCATCGCATGGTCCTAAGTTTCTTCAGCCTACCATTATGTTATCCCTCTCTCTTATCACGACACAGAAAAAAATCTCCCACAATGGCATAGTACCCATCACTTCACTGCATATATCTCCATCATCATAGTACATTCGGGGGGATCACACTTATTTCCCCCCAAGACTGTCACATGTCTAAAATTATTATTACTTCACATCTTGTCTATCACATGTACACCATCTACATCTTGTTATACTCTGGTATCGTCATTTCCCGATGACACACTCTTTTGATTTAGTTCACACTTGATTTTTGAGTGAATCCTATACACATGAACCTCACACACAACATTAAACACACAACACACTACATAATAGATACTACACATCACATTACACAACTCAGATATTGCATATTCATCTCCTTCTTGCAGCATCTACTCTAGATATTCACAATATGTCTTTTTGACATCTAATTTCACACACTGCGACACACTACCCTTTGATGCACTCTAGTTTGACAGTCCATACTTGATTTCTGAGGGTATACATCTCAAATGGACCTTAGCACACTCAACTATTTAATTGACTCATTCATTTTCTCATGCATTTACACTCTACACTTTACGCTTTGATGATCACATATTTCTACTACACACATTTCAAACCATTTCCCGATGACAAACTCATTTATGGATCATTCTTGGCTATTGAGGCATAAATAAATGAACCTCATCTCATACATAAAAATCCACTTAGGGGGACATGTGGCTCATATCATTTATAATGCATTCCATTCCATCTACCCTCCACAACATACTGCATATCTTGGTGGCATTTATTCTTGGTTATGCTTTTACATACTCAATTTATTACACATGTTAAATAGATATCTTGTGTGTCTTTATTTGTTTCCATACACACATGCACATTCACTTGCTTTCTAGTTATGATCATATATTCTATAAATACATACACGTAGCATGGATATGTAACGACCCATAAATTTCACACACGCTAACAACACAGTAAAAAAAAAATAGGATAACTTTTTTTTTTTACTTGATTGACACATAACACGACACAACATGCCGCCACCAAGGTTACAACTAACTCTATGAACAACTCGATACAAGGATGACCACAAAGGTAACACAGAAATGTTCACACCCATCAAGGATAATTCACTTTTCTTTCTTGAAAAGATAACATAGGAAACCATCACATAACACACTTATAGTTAGGGCAAGCCATTAGTGAGAAACTATTGAAGGTTATTTATTTTGATAAAACATCCTTCAATCCTTAACTTAAGTTTTCTAGGACTCAGGATATGATTCGCATAATTCCTCTTACAACACTAAGTTTCTTTCTTTTACTCTGAAGATAATTTTCCTTTAAGTGTTCTCTATTATGACCTTTATTTGTTTAATTAATTTATCTAGTAAAAAGGGGGATATTTAATTCCACAAGGCCATCTATTCACACTTACGCTACTAGAACTCGTTCATACCCTTATGATAACCTGGGTTCGCGTTTGACACACTTAAGCGAAGAGATACAAAGCACCTTGGAAAAATTTATGAAGAAGGTCAAGTTGAATTCATCTTTAAGACCTCATTAGGTATTACCATGATTTAATTGAGGCTTGAGAATTTATCCAGAATTATCAAAGATTTTACTTAGGCTTCACTGAGTGAGTATTACAAAAGAAAAAAATTTACCTTCCAAATGGCGAAGAGATAGATTTTGTGGTTTCTAAATTGTTTTCTCCTACTTATTAAATCTTATTATCTTACAGAACTAACCATTGTTTTCCCTTAAGCTCGTGTAAGAATTCACCATAAAAAAGATAGTGTTCACTAGTTTTGCTAAGGATAACAAGTTATATAAATTTTTTTAATTTACAAAGGATAGTTTCATCTTAGATCACTTAAGGAATTACCTGTTCTCCATTAGGTCACCTCTACATTAATTTATTTTCATATAAATTTTAGTTTAAATTCTATAAGGATTAACCAACTCATTTTACTTTACTTATAGCACATTATTACTAAGTCATAGCAAGATTTAACTCAACATTTATTCTCAAGGGTAAAGTTTAACAATTCTCATTTATGAAAACAACACCAGGTTACAGCAATTCTTTTCAGCACAATACACAACCCAAAGGGACATACCAACTCTAAGGAACCATGCATAGGGGATAAGAGAGTAATAACATTGACCAAGGAATGCTAGACTATTCTTAGAATACCGATAATCCATTAAGGTCTCTCAACAAAGAGGTAAACCAAATTTATTATATTTTCCATGATAGTCAAACAATCTAAGGTTTCCAAAGTTAAGATGACAAAAACCAAAATACATTATACTAAGACACTAACCCTCTTCTAAAATTTCCACTGGACCTTATGAATAGTTGAAAAACATAAAAAGGATTTGAGCAAAAGAACTTCTCAATAGAGGTTGATGAAAAATATACAAGTTTATCCCTCATCTACTCGCATAAGCCATCTGCAAAAAGTTTTCCACAAGAGTTAGTTCGCGAGAACTGAGAAAGATAAGGCTACACAAAGCCACCATAACTATTATCTAACAATACCATGAAATTAAAAACTTTATTAAAAGAATTGGGTGAATTCTCTCAACACTAAAAAAAACACCTCAATTTAAAATACAGTCTCAACCATGTCAATCAAAGAAGAGAGACCTTGTACTTTAGTTATGAAAAAAAGCAATGAAAGTATAACAATCAAACGAGAAGGGTCCTTGGCCCTATATGAATAAATAAACAATCTATAAGAAACAAGGTTCCCATCAAACAATTAAATAATTACAAGATTGGAGTTTTATATACATTCCATCCATCTAGAATTATCAAAAGATACCAAGAGCACAGGCTTTAATGTTATATTTCTAAAAGACAAGAATTTATCAGCCCAACGAGGAAATCACGGTGTTCAAAGATCAACATGAAAAGCCAAGCATGCTAAAATTTTCAACCCTATAATCACTTAGAGTATATGAGTGAAATTAAATACACGGACATGACACAACCTAAGTTTCGAAGCAAAGGCAAAGTATATTAGACTTGACCCTTAACACCCAAAGATTCCCCAATCATTCAAGAAGGGTCAATACCCTTATAGGCCAGTAACAACACGCAAGAGAAGAGGGGGGGTTCCATCAAACAAGAGTATACAAAACATCATCCAAATTTATATCTCTAAGGATTTACAAACCTCCACAATAATTCTAAAATCTGGTTAAGGTAAAAGAAATTATCTCTTTTCCATATCAACAATAGTTTAAGGCAAACCTTGATAACACAACCAACCGTCACACATATATACAAACATAAATTACTACGTTTCATTAACAAAACAAAACCTTTCTCTATGAATCCATAAGACTATCAAATGCAAGATGAGTTTTCCCGAAGATTAATAATGTTTAAGGAAATTTCCATCACAAAATATTAAAGTAATTACGTGCATAGAAACCAACCAATATTAATTTAATAGCATTAAAATTATAAAAGAGAAAGAATGAAAGTTAGGAAAATAGAAAAAAAATGCCATCAACAATAATTCTGAGAGGGGGATTAGACCAAAACTATTCTAGTGTTAACAAGGTACTGGATTCGCATGATTGAAACCTCAAGCTTAGTTGATCCGAAAAGCTAGTTACGATTCAAGTCGATAGGGATGGTCAAGGTACTTCCTAAGGATGGCCTTAAAATCCTAGGAACAAGAAAAAAATATAATACGAGATTCTAAACACGCAAGATCTGAAATGCATTTTCACACAAACTTTTTCATTCTAAAAGTTTTAATACCGAAACTCCAACCTGGATAGCCCAAGCATTGATCACTCCAATTCTACAACCTGTCTTTCCCGATGTCAAGAATATTATCGAAGGGGTTTGAGGAAGAGATTTAACAACATTCGACGAATACAAAGAAAAAGAAAACAAACTCAGATGATAGGAAGGAGCTGCATAGTTATTGCAAACTTACTTTAACGACAATGAAAATACTAGCTGGGACAACATAATAGCTTGAAACTCAATCATAGAGAAGAAGACATACATAAATGGAAAGATGAAGGTCAATCACTTGAGCGAGGAATACATAACACCCAGAGAAGAGGGCACATGCGTGTTTCCCACTAACACACTGATAGCACTAAAAGCGAAAACAAGAATAGAACAAGAAGAAAGGAGAGATCTCCTAGTAAGGTGTCCAACTTACAAATCAATACAAGGAAATTTTGGTTTGATTTCATGATATATTAAAAAATATAGCAATAGTAGAAAAGTGTAGAATTATCTTACCTTCTCCTCTAGATTCGACGAGGCATCCAAACACCCCAAGGTCTGTCAACAACAACCCTCTAGTTGAATCTTCATCCATAGCATGCAAGGCGCGAACATTCCTCTCAACCTCGAACTCCAGTGTCCTCTAGCTTGTTGGGCACACAAAACACAACTAAAGACTTCCATGATGGCACAGGAAAGGATTCACGGCCAGGGCAGGAGCAGCAAAAAAACAAGTTACAAAAGTCAAGAGTACAACCAGGCTCCACAACCTTCTCACAGTCAGACCAGGCACTGAAAAGCTACAGCCAGGGTATGGAGTCCTCAAAACAAAGATCAACGGTACCTTGAAAGAACATGCGGTCTCAAGGATACTAGGAAAGAGGTTTGTGCATAAATGAACTGATCTAAGACCCAGATTCCACCATAAATGACAAGCCAAAATGGTTACAAACCTTATAATTTCACCCTTCAAATGTAGCGCCCCGGTCTGCAAGAAAAATGTGGGAGAATGGAATTCCTAAAAAATGTGCCAAAAAGAAATATGGTTTTGAAACAACATAACTACATACTATACACTTTGAGGCCAGCAAAAACAAATGACCCAGACAATCCATGAATGACCAACACTTCTCCACAAGATTCACGTAGCTAACTTCGAGAGTACTGACACACTGAACCACACAAGGCTCCACACCATAAATCTCCACGCGACCAACAGGGGAAAATGTGTCCAAAATTTCTGCGCACTCAACAATCATCCATGCAGCACAAGGGAAAGCTGTAATAAACCCACAAATGTGAGCTTCCACGAAGACACGCGACCCACAAGACATTAAGCATGCAGATCCCAAAACGTGGCAAGCAAGCCATTACAAATCATGAATCCCAAAAGCATGTAATACCCAATGAGAGTTCAACCACACTTCCCCAGATCCTAGGTAAAATCCAACACGTTTTCCCATTACATGAAGGTGTAGAAATGACAGGCTGTTAATTCCTCATGCAGCCATATTCAAAACTGATGTAAAATCCTTCAGAACTTACACCAAGTTGGTTCATTAATAATCAAAAGAGATTGGCAAGCTGGTGGTCAAATTCACCACTAACTTGATAATTATCTAACTTGGCATACATGGACCAGTTTTCTAACAAGGAGAAAAGAAGAAATTGTGGTTGAAGGCATTTACCCAAACATTTACAAAGCATACAAGGGCAGCTAGAAAGCCAAGGATAAAAACTTTGAAACTTAAACAAGAATACTACGTCCTTGACGATGGTGCCACCCATGAACAATCTTCCCTTGCACGAATCGAGGCTCGATCTGCGAAGTGACCAATCCAAAACAATAAAATCACTTATCAAATATTAACAACAAGGTTGATAACAAATCGACGATCAAATAACAAGGTTATCGTCGATCGATAAATATAATAATAATAATAATATTATTATTATTATTATTATTATTATTATTACTATTATTATTACCACTTATTAATGCTTATTAATCATCTTAACAAGAACCAACTTACGAGCTTGATAAATCAAGTACACAGTTTTCCTTTAATAATAGGACAACGTAATGGACGAGGCGAGGCCAACCACATAAAACATCAACACGACATGAGAAGACAAGACGAAGTGGGAAAATTCCAATTGTTCTCTGTGACAAGGGCGAAGCCAAAAAAATATCAACAGGAGCACCACAACGTTAAATGCTTAGCAACACGGTCGTTGAAGTAGAAAAAGAACAACGGTGAACGGGGCATTACATTCTCCTCCCCTTAAGAAAGCATTGTCCTCGATGCGACAAAGCACAGAGGAAAAGGGATGATAAGCAACAAATAATGGAAAATGGAAAAAGTGCACTCTATGGTTAAAAATTTAGTTGATTAAAGCACGGCCATGAGGGGGAATTAGGAACATTTGGTACAAATTTTAACTTTTGAGGTTCTGTGAAGATTGGTAGTTCCCTCTTATTCATTGTTTCATTAGTCTCTTTGCATTATCATTACTTCTAGTTTCAAATCTTCAAAATTTTATTTTTGTAGAGTTTTTTAGTTTATTCCTTATTGTCAGTGCCCAACATGAACTGCTAACACAACACCCTACCAGGTTCAGACAAGACACTACAAATTCACAAACACCCAAGTACATACTTCATGACTGTATTACACCACAAAATATTACTCAAATACGGAAGGGAATAGGCACGGTCCACATAATATAGTACTTGTCACACAACCATGACTGACAAATATAATACTTGAACAAAGTGTACTACGACAACCAGACATTTCCTCAATTCACAAGTGCACATGCAAATAGCTACATAAGGCTAACTTGCTTGTTTTAATTCTGTTATTAGATTAATAGTTCATTTTCTGAATATATTAGAATAGCTACTCTTTAAATTTCATTCAAATACACATCATTGAAAATTCAAAAATAAAAGGAATATAAGTATAAGTATAGATATATCTTTCATAGTTAGTCTACTTATTTCAGTTAAAGTTTGATTATCTCTTGCATGAAAATTACGGTACCCAGAGAGCCTAGGGATTAAGTATTCGAACCAGTAGTACCTTAGCCAAATCTCTTCACAAAATTAACAAGCATAGATCAAGGGCTTAGGATTCAGGTATTTCAAATGACAATAAACCCACAAGCAATTAGTGAACAATTGAGACAATTGAATATTGAAGACGAAAAAGAATACACATTCTGGTCAAGTCAACCCAACTATAGATTGCCTTGATAGGATATCCACATGACCATATAAGAACCCAAAAGAGAACAAATATTTAGTTGTGATCCATTAGTTCTGCAGCCAAATGCATGAAACCTTCTCATTGACATAGACACAGGGTTACGTATACAAGTTGCCAGAACACCCATAAGGTATTTTGAGAAGATCACACAACTTCTGGTATTAAACATAGAAGCTGAAAAGGCTTATGACCACTGGATAGTCGAAAGAAGAGATTGATTCTTCACATGGCCATAATAGGTCCACAAAAACCACAAAATCATGGTTGTGATCCCGAAGTCCCACAACCCAACCGGCTTACAAGTCAGTTAAATATTGACACTAGTTTACATACGTTGGTATTTAGATCCTCACCACTCCCGCCAGATATCATAACACACGTTTCCACATTAAACATAGAAGCCAATCAAGCCAACATTTTCTGGGCTAGACCAGAAAACCACCCATAGTTTATTACAAATCCACTACACCTCTCACTACCATTTTCCATGACCTTGTCTGGAAATATACATGAAGTAGCTATAGGTCACTTTCCACATATCCAACAACTAATAGATAGGATCTCGGTAGAGATCAACATTGATTGGAGCTTCCGAGAAGCTATTATATCTTAATGATCCATTGCACCAATTCAGGTTAGGAGAGCTTTCTTTGCCTTAGATTCACAGATCCCATTATTGCGTGTTGAGGATATAAGATTGCCCAACCATTTTTTCTATATCCACATACATTTCATTTCCACCGACTGTCTCGGCACGACCTCGGGAGGTTGTAGATCAGGTACGAAGAAGGGATACTTATAGATTCTCATGCTTGCATGTCACTTTTCTATCGTATAAAATTGGTGAACCCGACGTGAAGCAAACAAATGCTCCCCTTTTATTTTCATTTATTTCATCCATCTTCACTCTTTCCCATTATTCTGTGGGTATTATTTATATACCCCCCGAATATGTCGGGATATGACTGTTAGGATTAATATTGTTTACATTATTAATCATGATTATTAATTGTAATATAATATGAGTTGGTTAACAACTCATATTATTTATTATATGTTTTGATATAACTAATATTTGTAATACGTGAAGTTGTTAATAAACAACTCACGTGAATAGGAGTTTGGTGAGAGATTTAAGGAGAGGTTATAGCTACCTCCTATCTTTTAGGAAAAGATATTTCCTATATAAATGGTTGTGTGTAATATGAAACATTAATTGAACTTATTGAATATGATTCAGATTTTGTTTCTATGCACAAATCTGCTATATTGTTTTCATTTGGCATCAGAGCGATTATTTTCATAATAAAAGAATAATTCATTTTCAGAATTTTCAGAGGAGCCATGTCATATCTAGTTGTTTGCCCCAAATTTGTGTGCAAATATTTGCTAAAACAAGTTGTATTAGATCATTTATTTTGTAAGGTTCTTGATCTGCATTCCTGAATCATTGAATCCTTTGTACGGATGTAGATGGTGGACATTGAAACAACTTTTGCTTTTGTGGATACGATCTTAACTGATTTGCTAAAACAGTGGATAACAATGTGAATGTGTTATTGTTCACGGAAGCAGTGAATACAATATTTGTATGATTTTTCATTTTTTGCTCCTCTTATATTGCTGGCGCCACATATTAAATTATTTTTCATCAGTTATCCTTCTGCAGTTTACTAAAAGTCAAGGGCGCAAGAGGATTTGCATTTGAGTGTGAAAAAAAAAAACCATGCAAGACATCTGAGTATAGCAGTTTTGGAAAGAGATACAAATGCACTGGAAAATTCATATGTGTCAGATCTTTATTGAACAAGTCTAAATTCATGATACGTGGAAGGTGGAGGCAATAAACTCATCCTTAGCTATATTTGATTAAAAAACTACCTCAAATCATGTGTAAGTCAAAGCTTTTCCATACACAATGTTCAATCTAAAATGCCATGTTAAAGGATTAGAAAGTTACGTTTTATAAAGAGTCAAAAGTTTATTTTCAAACTGAGGACCAAACTAAAGCTTTTTTAAGTTATAAAGGTCTTTTCTTTCTTGGGTTTTCCCATTGGTCATTTGGTTTATATAGTCTTAAGATTTAGTTTAGAAGTGTAATTTTTATATTTCTTTGTCTTTTATGACATATAGAGTCATGTGATGTAATAAATGTAATCATAGATTACTTTTAATATTCAATATTCAAATAAGTGTCATAATATTAATTGTTGTCTCACATGTTTTTGTAAGTGAAAATAAATGTTTGTGATATTATCAGTGTCTAAGTCAAAAATTGAGTCATTAGTCTTTGTCAAAATAGTCCAGAGTCAAAGTGTTAAAAATATATTTTTGTCATTTTGTTATCATCATTTAGGTGATTATTAGGAAAATTGTCAAAATAAAAAATTTCCTTACAAACACATTTTCGGTGGAATCCGACGTTCAAGGCATGTTATTAATTCTCATTGTCACATCCGGCTAAGTTAATTTGCCATCTATTGGAGGATATCTAAAATGGAGGTTGGAGGTCATTCAGCAACCTCTCGTCAGTCGCCAACAACGAGGCCGCATACTTCTTCAACTTGATCTGGCTCAAATGTAGTGCAGTGTGGTTTGGCCTATTTCAGTATTCTTGTTTTTACCAAGTGCTGGTTCTTTGAACCTTTCACCCTATTTCACCACATTTTGGAGGAGTCATGTTGTCAGAATACTACCAATAATTTGGGATTCAGGAGAAGATATCAACATATCATTCTATAGGGATTAACTTGTCCAGCTAGTGTGAAGCTAAATGTGGATCTTAAGAGATTCATCACTCGGCATGATCCATGAGTTGGAAGGGACATCTAGGCCTACAGAGAACCCCAAAGATAAAGGGAGCATATCCTGCATAATACAGCTTTACACTACGCAATTATGAGTGTAAAGTGATAAATACTATCATCTAACTCTTGAACCTCCTCACTCAATCACACTTTCTCTCTTCAGGAGCTGGTCCTAGGTTCTTCGAATATGCCCTGCCTTAGTCCATGTGTTCACATTCATATCTTTTTATGCATGAGTGTTTAATACTGTTCACAAACTAAGGGGGTGAATGTTGGGATTACCCATTGTTTACATTATTAATCACTGATCTATTAATTGTAACATAATATGAGTTGGATTCCACCTTCGAAACCATACTTACTTAGTATATGTTTTTGCCTCTAACTATTAGGTCTCCATACTGTGATCAGTTGTCCTAATAAACAACTCACGTGAATATGGAGTTTGGTGAGAGATTCTAAGGCGAGGTTATAGCTACCTCCTATTTATTTAGGAAAGATCCTTCCTATATAAATGGTTGTGTGTACCATGTCAACATTACATGGAACTTCTTGGGTCAAAATTCGGATGTTTAAGGGCTTCAAATGCACCAAATCTTCACTAAAACCCTAACTTCAACTGTGTGATCACTATATGCTTCAGATTTCTTATCAAACAAGTTGTTTTCATTTTCGAAGCCTATATTATGGTCAAACAAATAGACAACCATCACTTCCTCACTTTCTGCATGGGCTAACAACTATTCAAGTAACTAATTCTCATCAAAAACTCATCCTAAAATAACTAGCTATAGTTCTTCATTCATAGAATTGAGGAGTTGGATCAGCTCACACAAACACAACAACCAGAGCCCTCATACTCTAAAAATATGAAACTTTATTGGTTTAGAATCCATTTCATCTCCTCTAGGTTTTTATAAGTTCAGACCACAAATTAGTAGGAACAGTGTACAATCATAGTCCCATTTTTCCAGATGAGGAGTATTTAGCATGCTATGCTAGAAGGGAACAACACTTCCAAAACATGTACCCACCTATATGAAGTTTGCAAACACAACCCGATACCCTACTCCAAGAAAACACCTTCATTCCTCCACCTATGGAAAATAATCTTGGTGAAGCTTGATCAGAGTAATGATCAACTCATAACAGGGTACCATAAACCTGTTACAACCTCAAGGTATTAATAATCACCATTAAGGCAAAAGAACTGTGTCTTCACCAATCGAACCTCATCTCAACTTTAGTTGAGAAGGTTAGAGGATTAGAACTTGCTCATAAGAGAAATCAAAATTCACATTTCTAGGAAAGCAGGAATTCCAACCCTCTCGCATCATCCAAGCCAAGCTGACCTCCTCACAAGAATAGGCATTCTTAGGCATGCCTATCCTCAACATTCGTATAACTATCTTATCACAACAAACACCAACTAGAATACCATTTTCAAATGCTTACTCCAGTTGAAGGTATGATACCTCCCGACTTACCACCAAACAACTCATACTAAGAGCAATGCTCCTCCCTACTTAGGCCACATTTATTCAAAATCACCCAATGGGAGACATGTTCTCCTCTCCCGGGATGTTACACACTCAATCCACAGAGGATTACCTTATGTCCCTGCAAATACATATGATATACCATTATCAACAACCCATTCCACCATCCACTCCCTCAACAGGCACCATTGAATGGTTAAAAACCTATGCGGTAGGGACTTACTCATAATATTTAAAAGAACCTCTATATTTCACCATACGAAGTTTCATGCTTCCAAGACCTCTTCCTGATTTGCCCTAAATACAAAGGGGGGGGGAGATCCAAATGCACATATCAAGGCCTATGCCACGGCCATTTTGAGAACTACTCCCTTGTTGATGCGGTTGTTGCTAAGATATTCCCTAAAACCTTAGAGGGTATTACCCTTGATTGGTATTATAGAATACCTGAAGCCTTGATACACTCTTTTAAACAACTTGTGTTCTTTATTTATCAAATCTTTTGATATGAAAAAATTGTTAAGAACAAGGATACAGGGAATTCTTACATATTAAACAAGATCATAATGAATCCACTGCTCATTTTATTCAAAGATGAAGTACAATGCTCTACTCATCAGCAAGTTCTCTAAACATGGATCAAGATGGAACTATGTGACTTATTCCTTCATTCTCTCAATAGAGAGATAAAGGAAGAAGTCCAGAAGTTCCCACTAAGGACTTATGATGAAGTGCTCAAGAGTGCTCCTCTGAATCGATCAAGCAGACAATAGATAGTGGTCGTAAGAGATATGGAATAAATGGGAAGTTAATCACTCCCAATCAAAACACTACGACCTATCCTAATACCGGGAATACCAATAAAGAACCCGAGATCCTTAAAAAAAACCACAGGGTTACAACAGATGGAGTAACAGACTAGGTTAAAAGGGTAAACGTCGTAAACATTTCACCACTTGTTAATAATCAGTGAAATAACAACTTTATTCCAAAAATCAACACGGTGGATTTTAATCATCCATCATGATAACAACAACAACAACAATGAAAAATCCACACACAAGGTCCTAAATCAAAACCCAACTAGATATCAAAATCAAAACCAAAGGCAACAACCTAAAAAATGTTAACTCTAATAACCAACAACCTAATTAGAGTTTTAGAACCACAACAGGTTTCAGACCAACAACCTTGAAACTATAATCCTAACTTGTATTATGGTTTCCACAAGATTCAAGGCCATGATACTAGGACTTGTCCGTAACTACAATAAATTCATGCAACATGTTTACCAGAAGACCAAAGACAACTATTTATAGATATGTTCTTAGCAAATTCTACATTACCCACGCCAAACACTTATACGGGGGCAGTTTCCCCTCAAAATACACCCCTCAATATTTTTAATGATCCAGTCCTAAATCTAGTCTAATAATAACATGTTAGATCCAAACGGAACGAATAAGGGTGTTATGAAAAGAATTAACGATCATGAAGCCTCAACTTCATTAAATACACCGGTCGCACTCTCAATTAGGAACTCGACCATAAACCAAAATAGTTGGTCTAGTAAAGTCAGATACCGAGATACACGTAGAAACCATAACAAGAACACGAGATTATTCTTCTCAACTAGTTCCAAAATATCCATTAGAACCAGACAACATTCAAACAAACATTGGTAAAATCCATAGGAACTTACGATCTAATTAATGACCTAACAAATACCTTCTCTCACATTTCCTTCTTGGATTTATTGAAGAACTCTCCCGTCCATAGAGCTGCTTTCTTAGAAGTATTAGGTCTTGCTCATCTAATTAACATCACTTCTTCACCTAAAATGCAAGTAAACCATGTAGACTTTGATGTCTACCCTCTAGGGCATCCAAATAGGGATACTGAGTTTATATTTGATATAAGAAAAATGCCAATAGACACTGAAATTATGCGTAGAGGTGACCTAGCCTTGCATTTACAGGTATGGGTTTATAATAATTATGGTAATCACACAATGATTGATGATGGGGCAGCAGTTAACATACTCAATAAGGCAACACTTCCTTAATCAAATAAATGATTGACATAAATATTGGAACGGAGGAAGAACCAAAGATTTTGAAGTTAGGATCCTTGTTAACTCTAGAGAAGATAAAAATACATACCCAGATCCTTAAGGAACATCTAAAAGGCTTTTGCATTTATTTACAAAGAAATGATGGGAATTGCACCACATATCGCAGTACACAATCTTGTCACCAAACTAGATGCAAATCCAATTAAAAAAAAGTCAAGGCCAATGAAACCAAAAGTGGCTCTCATGGTGAAAGAAGAAGTAATGAAACTTCTCCAGGTGGGATTCATCAAACTAGTTGAATATTCACAATGGGTATCTAATATCATCCCCGTTCTAAAAAAGAATGGGAAGATATGCATTTGCATAGACTTCTCGAGACATTAACAAAGCTTGTCCCAAAGATGACTTCTCATTACCATCCATCGACATTATTGTTGATGCAACAACTGGATTTGAGCTGTTGTCTCGTCATGGATGGGTTCTCAGGGATATAATCAGATTAAAATATCTGAAGGAAGATCAAGCCAAGACCATGTTTATAACTCTTTGGGGAACTTATTGTTATGCTATCATGAAATTCAGTCTTAAGAATGTCGGCGCTACATACCAATGGGCAATGACATACATATTCCATAACCTTATTCATAAGATTGTGGAGTCCTACGTAGATGACTTGTTGGCTAAGGCCAGGAAATAGTTGTTATCACCCAGAAGTACTCTGTATCATTCTATCATGATTGATTGAATATGGTGTCACATTGAACCCAGAGAAATATGTATTTGGCGTGATAGGAGGCAAACGTCTGTAGGTTACATAATATCCTCACAAGGGATTGTGATGTTGATCCAGCAAAAATTTGCAGGTTGTTCTTGAAATTATTCCACCATCAGAAGAGTCATGGTATTAGATAATTTCTTGGAAAACTCGGTGTAATTCGAAGGTTCATTCCAGACTTAAGTTTTTTTGTTCATCCAATCAATAATTTATTAAAAAAATATTATAGCATTGATTAGATTGAAGAATGCAACGAAGGCCTTTGAAGCAGTTAAATGCTCCTTGTTGTTTTCTCCCACGTTAATTCCTCCTAGACCAGATCATCCTTTGATCCTACATTCATGGGCTACTAATGTCTCACTAGCCTACATGTTGGCTCAGGTAGACAATGATAAATGACAACGTGTAGTCTATGTCATTAGTTGAGATGTTGCTTTATTATGAAACACATTATACATAAGAAAGAAAGAGAAATGCCTTTCCATAGTCTTCGCAATGAAACATTTGAGACATTACATGTGAAATCAAGAAACAAATGTCATTGTAAAGATAGATCATTTATAGACATTCCTCATGCAAGGGTCTTTATCTAAAAAGGCTAGACATTTCATAACCTTAATGGGTGAGTTTGAATTAAGATTTGTAAACTAGAAATCCATTAAGAGACAAATCATTGCAGACTAGTTAGCTAACAATCCATTAGATGGAGGTGATCTGGTAGATCTTAGAATTTCCTGACGAATGCATATATTTTGTCGAAACCAGAACCCCCATCTCTATATGTCCTTGGTACACTGACATTGTCAATTTTATCATGGACCATACATACCTAGAAGGTGCCACATCACAAAAAAGAAGGTGGTTATGCATTATCAGTGCCAAATATGTTATTTTAGAACAAGTTCTCTATCATAAAGCCTTCGAATGGAATGCTTCTAAGATATGTTGCAACAGGAAGAATCCAAAAAGATTCTTTATGAATCCCACAGTGTGATATGTGGAGGGCCACATTGGTGGCCATGCCACTGCTCTGCAAAATACATCGGATGGGCTATTTCTGGCCCACTCTAGAATATAACACAGTAGAATTTGTGCGTAACTATCATAAATGCCAAGAATTCTCTCACGAGATTCACATGCCAACACAAGGTTTGCAACCAATCGCAACGCCATGGCCCTTTTCCACATGGGGCCTAGATCTGATAGGGAAATTCTTTCCCTCTTCAATAGATGGCCATAAATTTATAATTACGGCCACAAAATATTTTATCAAATGGGTAGAGGCTATACCTCTTACCACCATTCTAGGTTCTGTAATCGCTAAGTTAATTTTGAATTAGATAATTTGTAGGTACAGTGTCCCACAAGTCATTATCTCAAATAATGGTACATCCTTTAAGAATGATGAGGTCTATGAGTTATGTAGCAAATTCAAGAGAAACCATCATATGACCTCTCTTTATTACCCTCAAGCTAACAGACAAGCAAAAGCCACAAACAAAAAATTAAAATCTATTCTCCTCAAACAGTTAAGGAGAACAAATGGGATTGGCATTTAAAATTATACCCGGCCTTGTGGGCCCATTGAACCTCAATAATAACACCAACAGGGGTAGCCCCTTTCTCATTAGTATTCAGGGTAGAAGTAATTCTCCCGCTTGAGGTCGAAATACCTAGTCTCCGCATCTCATTACAATGGATTTTGGGAGAAGAAACCTATATAGAGGCACGCCTCTCTCAAATAGAAATCCTTGATGAGGCCAAGCTAAATGCCAAACAAAGACATAGAGCCTAAGCTGACCAGATGTGCTGGAAATATAACAAGAAGGTCTATGAATGAGAAATATACGAGGGAGATCTAGTTCTAAGACTAGACAACAGAATTGGTAAGAAAACCGGTGAAGGAAGGAAATTCCAACCCAAGTGGTTGGGCCCATACCGAGTCATGAAAGACTACAGAAATAGTGTGTATCTCTTGTGTACACTAGAAGGTGAGTAATTCAATGAAACTGTCAATTCCTTGCATCTTAAATAGTTTTACGCATAGGTCATCAGCGTCACCATTTGTATAATATATCTACCTACATTGCATTAGTCACTTAGTTGTTTCATTTTTTTCACTCATTTCGTAAATTTTGTGGTCAAAGAACTTATTCTTAAGAAATTTATTATAGGCTTCTGAAAACATTGGAAAAATCATTGAAATCATATCTCTTCAATTTTCATAATTTCATCAAATGGTTCCAAAATCATTTCATCAATTCGATAGACAAAGTCTTGACAAAAAACATACCAAGGCCTACATACTTGGTCATACTCATTCTTTTCTACTAGGTTAAGTTGTTCTTACCTACGGTCTATTCTAGAAGATTCTTGGTGTCACATCTATCCTTCATACATCTCTTTGAAACAAGGATACTCCAAAATCACAAATCATAAATGTCAAATTAAATAAAAAATAATAAACAAAATAGAATATTTTATTTTTACACACTTCTTTTCCCCACCAACCTTCGGTGATTAGCCCACATCTCTTACTAGGTGATGCGGGGTTGAGAAAGGAAAGAAGTGCCCTTACTTGCCTATGTCATGCCTTCGGTGACGTAAGCTCATACTTCTTGCTAGTAGCATGGGGACAGGGTGTAGGGGGTCCATTCACACAAATTAGTGAATATTAATATTTTAAAGAAAAGAAAAATGTATTAAGTGAAATTAAGTGTCCAAATTCCAAGGTGAGATAAAATCCTCAAAACTAGATTTTGTCAACAAGGTTGCCATCCATGGATCTAATTCTAGATAAATTGGAAAGCAAGTTGCATTTTGCACTATGTAGTAGTTTCAAGTCGGATTAAGTACGCAAATCTGAATTTGATTTCTCTCAAAACATTGTATTTCTCTCATCTTTTCCATTTATTCAAACTCATATAATTTGACACCCTTCCCAACTCTTACTGATGAGCCCTCGCATCTTACTAGTTGCATGGAGTTATGAATGGGGAAAGTTAAACTCATTATCACTACATATTCATCACAGTTTTACCAAAACAAGAAGAAGTAATGAACATTTCCCAAAGAAGCCAAAAGTTCAGTACTGCAATATTTTTGCATCATCACGTATCAACATTACAAAAACAAATAAAAGAGAAACATTATGTTTAACACTTGTTATCATTTTTTATCCATTGCATACATTCTTAAAAGCGTATTAAAACAAAGGATTCTAAAAAACATATAGTGTACACATGGGAAACGAATCACAAAATATCTACATACAACAGGAGATATAGATGTAAAAAGATATATATATATATATATATATATATATATATATATATATATAGGAATCATGTTCTACATACAATGCCATCATGCACTAGGCATGGTCAAAATGCTCAATGAGACCGAAAAATACAAAAACAACCCATATAAACATCTAGCAGAATCACTACAAAAAGACCAAATGGCCTCTCAATCCCTGTGGGATCCCTCAGAGTTTGCACAATCACACCTAGGACTCCTGCTATGATGATGCTCTGAATGAAATGAGTGCTCGTGATCACAACCACTGGTTGTGGTCTCACTATGAGAATGACTCCGCCTCATCAAACGCTTAGCAGTCTTATATCCAACTACCTTAGCATGAAGGGAGGTCACTAACTTTTACACCTTCCAGATAGGGGAAAAAACATCAGTATGTCTAGCCAGCTACTGTAGGGCTCTCCAACATCCTTAGTAAGTTCAGCTTGAGTACTCTACTGAGGGGAGCAACAAGGGTGTCTGCACACACTCGGTGAATCAAGTCTCGCCATCCCTCCGCAGTCGCTATAAAAAAAATAAAGAGAAATAACAAGTTAGAAAATCGTCAAAGAACAAGGTAAAAAACAAACGAAACAACAAAAGAGGAAATATCAACTAAACATTTCTAGCTAACAAGGTCGGGAAAAGAGTAGTAACTCAATCGGATCTCTAGGCATCCAGGTGGGGTCCCTAAGATCTACGCCTGCTACTGATGCTGCTGCAGGCTGTGGAACCTCCCCCAAATCTTGAAAGAAATGAATTTCTGCCACAGACTCATCATCTCCCTCTAATGTCCTGAGACGGTAACTCCTTTGATATCAGAGTCACCTTCTCTGCACTAACCTCCTCCCTCTCAGCCCTTAGAGATATCCTAAGTATCATGCCACTCAGAATTACTTTCATCCTCCTTAGTCGTCCCATCGGTCTCACCTCTCATCATTGCCTTCTTCGTCTCCTCCTCTTTCTCCCCTCCTGTGGACCTCCTCAGTGTTTGAGTCCACATCAACAGGCTCATCCTCCCCCCGCTGAAAGTAGTAGCTGGCTCTGATCTAAATTAAAGGTGCTTGAGGAGCACTTAGCTGCCCCTCAGGCCCAAACCACTCGCCTAACTGCACTGGTAACTCCGAGAGTAACTTTGGTCCAACCTCAGCCTCCGGGACCTCCCCTGGCCTCACAAACAGACCTGTACACTAGCTCCACTGGAGGAAGCATATCAACGTAAGAGAGGCCAAATTGCTGAGGTACTCTATCAAACAGGTGAGTCTCCAACCTCCCTATCCTATCTACTAACTGACCTGTAGTAGAGCATGCTATTAATGTAAGTGGCTCCTCTCCCCATACTCCTGCCATGACCTGATAAGGAGTGGCCTCCATATCTGTGGTATTCAATGAAGCCATGGTTGATGTGGCATCTTGAGCACTGTCATCCCCATCCACCTTACTTCTCTAATAGCCCCTAAATTCTCTACTAGTACACCCCTTCCACAGGGGATGATGCGCTCATACACCTAACTCATAACTAGAGTGGGGTGACTCAAAGACTACCCCTGTAACTTGACCACCCTATATAAGTCATGGTATGTGGTCCCAAGAATATCTACTCCCCAAGCATAAGTACTGCCATCGGCCTTAATCTGTGCAATAATGGGAGCCCAGCAGTATAAGAGAGTATCCCCTCCCTTGTGCCCAATCAACCGTGAAGCCAAGATACCCATAATAGCCTTGTGGATCACAGGGATAGGAGAAGCAACAATGGATCAGACCTTCACCCTCTTCTTCGAGCTAAGGGAGATAACAAAATCTCCTATATAGGTGGCACACTGAACCATTTGAGATCTAGATCCTGCTGTCTTGAGAGACAACTGCCTCCCAAGAATCGGGACCCCCAATATGTGATAGATGTCCTCCAGGGTGATAGTCCACTCACCCCTAACACCTAGAAATCGAAAAGTGTTCTGATCTGCATCCCAATATGAGAACAAGTCACACAATATATGACTAGCAAGAGCAACATGAGGACCGAAGAGATCCTCAAAATATCAGCCCTCTACAAAGTGTCTCTCTCTACCTGGGTCAACATATCCAACACTGTCGAGAGCCAATCACACTCCCTCTCTCTGCTCCATCTAATATACTCCTCCTTTTACATCCACCCAAAACACAGAAAAAGATCAAGTTAGCAACATAATCCAATAGATTAAATCATCAAAAACATAGAAAAATATAAAAAATGTAAAAACATTTAACCAAGGCATCTATTTTAGTGTTATGTCCTGAACCGCCACCCTGTGCAGAGCGGTGGTTATGTGACCACCACCATCTAAGGGTGGAAGTCCTATAACCACCGCCCTGCTTGGGCGGCAGTCCCGTGACCGCCGCTCTGTGCAGGGCGGTGGTCCTGTGCCGATTCGGTGTGTGCCCATTAACCCCTAAGAATGCCTAAAAACAAGTAAAATGCACCATTTTAACTAAAATAAAAACCTACCCTATGGGCGCCCTCCCTTAGAGACTCATTTAACACTAATATTTTTGAAAATAACCCCCCTAAGACAAAGATTCCAACATTTTTGCATTTTAGGTTTAAAAACAATAAATTGAGAAAAACTAACCTGAGACTTTACAGGTTGATGTCCTGCTCTTGGAGGGATGATCATGATCTCACAACGAATGTTTTTATTATACTCTCCTCGAAAATGGTTACCGTGGGTCCTAGATCTCAAAAATTACCAAATCAACACGCACAAATGAATAGGAAAATGAGCTTGTTTTATATATATATAAAATTCTAACTTGGTTTGAAATTTCTTTCACAGAGTTGGAGCGCCGACAGAGGTAAGTTCAAATCCCTGCACAAATGGTAAGTCCTCATTTCATCTTAATATAGTATTTATTTTTCGATTTCTTTATGTATCTGCACTTGAGTCCTCTTTTCATTTTGTAGATAGCGGGAATCTAGATGGCGACACTGCGACACACGGGTATGTTAGGTATAGCTTCTAACTCCCCATTTCAGGACCGCCATACTCGGACCCACCGTTTTATGCCTTATCATGGCTAAAACGATTCTCCGAAGGGGCAATTATGTACGTACCCAAAAATGTAGGTACTGTACTACTAGAAAGAGGTTACAGAAACCCCAATGATGATTCAGATCTCTTTGAAGGGTGTTTAGAATCTAGAAAAGCTCGACGAGTATGCATTTACATCCCAAAATGCCTTATCCATCCTTCGCATGCTTTGTTCTGACACCGTTCCGCTCTTTGCTTACATTTTGGTCTTTAGTTTCAGGACCGCCGCCCAAGATAGGGTGGCGGTACTGTAACCGCCGCCCTGCGCAGGGAGGTGGTCCTGTGTGCATTTTCCAGAACTTTCCGACGCTTTCATCAATGTGAAAAATTCAAGTGGCATTTGCATTCTTCAATTACTCTTTCTTGCATTTATGTTTTAGCCACCTGGTAAATAGTAATTTCTCTTTGTTTATGATAAAAGATTTTAATTCAGATTTACCCTCTGGTAAATCCAAATGCTATAAATACCAAGCTTGTTTACAAGAAAATTGTCCCTCTCCCTCTATGAATTATTATTGAGTGTGTTTTGAAATTCTCCCATAAGTTTCAATAGGTTTATATTTTGCATGAATTCTCAGCCTCTCCTTTCTGCTTTAGAGATCACTTGATCTTCACACTTTCATTGTGCTCCATTGCTATCCTACACAACCAGCTTAGCATAAGATAGTTTCAGTTCTAGATTAGAGCTCATTTGATAATCTTAGAGTTGTAGGTCATTGTTTTGTCAGAAGAAATAGATCCCAGAATTCTCGGTATATTTACATTGTATCCCTGCAATAAATCCTACTAGGAATCGCATAGTCAAACTCTGTTCACTTGCACTATCCCTCTCTTACTTGCATTTTATTCAGTTTATATCCAAGGTTTCCATTGTTGGGGCATCTTCTTCTGCTGACTCTATCATATTCACACTTTTTTGGATTCACGAGGACATGAAGGAACAAAGAGATCATACTGAGGGGACAAGTCATGACATGACTGGATTTACCACTGTTCTGTAAAACACTAGGTTTGAACTATCAAAGTTGTAGTTACAATATATCAAATAGAGTAGCAAATCATTTTATTTTAGTTAAGCTTGCTTTTAGTATTACCAGGGAAGCTGTGGGGAATGATAGCTTCTGAGAAGATGTGATTTATTCCTCACTTCTGAGGTAAGATTGAAGATCTTTCAATTAAATTAGTTAGTTATTTAAATATTTAGGATAAATTCACAAGTGCACAGGCAAATAGCTATATCTGGATAACTTGCTTGTTTTAATTCTGTTAGTAGATTAATCGTTCATTTTCTAAATATATTAGAATAACTGCTCTTTAAATTTTGTTCAAATACACATCATTGAAAATACAAAAATAAAAAGGAATATAAGTATAAGTATAGATATATCTTTCGTAGTTAATCTACTTATTTCAGTTAAAGTTTGATTATCTCTTGCATGACGATTACAGTACCCAGAGAGCCTAGGGATTATGTATTTGAACCAGTAGTACCTCAACCAAATCTCTTCGTAACATTAACGGGCATAGATCAAGGGCTTAGGATTCAGGTATTTCAAATGACAATAAACCCACAAGCAATTAGTGAACAATTGAGACAATTGAATATTGAAGATGAAAAAGCATACACATTCTGGTCAAGTCAACCCAACTATAGATTGCCTTGATAGGATATCCGCATGACCATATAAGAACTCGAAAGAGAACAAATATTTAGTTGTGATCCATTAGTTCCACATCCAAACACAGGAGACCTTCTCATCGACATAGACACAGGGTTACGTATACAAGTTTCCAGAACACCCGTAAGGTATTCTGAGAAGATCACACAACTCTATAGAAGCTGAAAAGGCTTATGACCACTGGATAGTCAGAAGAAGAGATTGATTCTTCACATGACCATAACAAGTCCACAACAACCACGAACTCATGGTTGTGATCCCCCAGGTCCCATAACCCAATGGGCCTACAAGTCAGTTAAATATTGACACCAGTTTATGTACGCTGGTATTTAGATCCTCACCACTCCTGCCAGATATCATAACATAATTTTCCACATTAAACATAGAAGCCAATCAAGCCAACATTTTCTGGGCTAGACCAAAAAACCACCCATAGTTTTTACAAATCCACTACACCTATCACTACCATTTTCCATGACCCTGTCTAGAAATATACACGAAGCACCTACAAGTCACTTTCCACGTATCCAAAAGCCAATAGATAGGATCTCGGCAGAGCTCGACATTGATTGGAGCCTCCGAGAAGCTATTATATCTGAATGATCCATTACACCAATTTAGGTTAGGAGAGCTTTCGTTTCCTTAGACTCGCAAATCCCATTATTGCTTGTTGAGGATATAAGATTACTTTCTTTGCAGGTTGAAAATTTCCTAAAATCACATTCCATTTGTTTTTTGACCAAAAAATCCTTCACCCACGAAGAAAAAATCGAATGAGGGCATCTCTGGCAAACTCTATGTTTTTTACGGTCATACAGGCATACTTTTCCTGTAAAATTTTATCTCAAATGTCATCTCCTACATGGCCGTTTATGGTTGGAGAAGGTTCGGCGGGTTTCTTTGAAAAACTTAACGTTTTTTGTGTTTTGGCAAAAAATCAAACTTTCCCCTGCAACTCCGCAGGTCCCAGAGGAAGACACGTGTCATGTTCTTATTCAAAGGTAGGATGGAAGGCTGGCAGGAGACTTAGAATATTTTTTCCTTTTTCAAGAAAAGGGAAAAAGGTTGAGGAAAGGGCCGCAGGTCCTTAATGGAGCGAAGGGAGACACGTGGTGGCTTCAAAGCACAAAGTGGGTCGACAAGCCGTTGGAGGAAAAAGGGAAATTTTTCCCTTTTTGCAAAATGAGTCAGAGTGAGAATTTGAACCGCTAGCCCACAAATGAACCACAGGGAGACACATGGTGGGAGTAGAAGGAAGTGCGGGATGCCAGAGGAAAAAGGGAATTTTTTCCCTTTCACCAAAATGACTTAGTGTGAAAATTTGAGGCATGGCTCCGCGACGAAGCTGAAGCTGACACGTGTCAAGGATAGAGACAGAGGTGCGGGCCTGTGAGGAAAAAAGTGAAAAATTTCTAAATTTCCAAAAAGGTGGAAATGTGCATAATTGAACCGCGATTCCAATGGGACCCACCTTGTGCCATGTGTCAGCACCAAATTTCAAGGGTAGAGAAAAAGTCTTAATTTTACATTTATTCAAAGATGTTAAAAAGTCAAAATGTGATCCTGAATCCATTCCCAATCATATTATGACACGTGGAGGGCTCAAATTGAAGGGATAAAGGGAAAATCAATGGTAATAGTGCATTCTTTAGTTTGGCCACCATTTTTTTCTCCAGGAAGCTTGGAGATATGAATTTTGAATCAATTTTGATCAAATTTTTGGTGAATTCGTGTCGTTTGCGCCTGTAAGGACCAATGCAAGTGGTTTTAGGGATCAATTTGTAGATTTGAGGTGTTATTGAATTGATTTTTCCCCTAGCCCATGTAAAACGTGAAAGATCAAATCTAAAGTTATAGAATCAAATTTTGGAGGGATAAGGATGAAATAATGAAATGATAGCGGTCTGCATGCTTTGAGGATGAAAAACATGCCTCCACAATGGATAATGATGAAGGATTTGTAATAATTCACCATTTTTGAAACACCTGGCAACTTTTGTTGTAAGTATGTTAAACATACCTATCTGCGAATCATGTTGTAATTTTGTAACAAACTTGATGCTTGACATATTATTTTCTTGTGAAAGAAGGATCAAATGTAATATAATGTTATATAATGCATGTTTTTTGACATGCAAAAGGTTAGAGAAACTTATAATTTCATGGGAAAATATGGGAAGAAGCCCATTCTATGAGAAACCGCTTGAGAACCATTTCTAATTCCTTTCTGCATCAGATTTGTATCATGTTGAGTTGGTTTTAGTTGTAAAGCCATCAACAAGCTCTGAGATTGTTCTTATAACATTCTCCTACTGATAGATTTGATCATTTCTGGATTATTTTGTGTTGTCTCTTGGCAAAATTTGCATACACTTATGTTCTAGAATGTTTTCAATTTGTGTTTCTTGCTCCTGTTGCAGTCTTGTGTTTAAAATCTCTCTTGATCATACATGGTCTCATTTCTTGTTGATAGTTTAGTTGCATCTGCAACCTCACATTTAGAAGAGAATTTATCTGATAAAGAGATAAACAGATTTAAAATCACTTTACCTTCCTTGAATTTAGAGATTGTTTGTAAACCTTTGGGTGTACCTTAGGTTATTATAAAATAGAGATTTCTGGATGCATTGTTGGTTCATTTACTTCAAGCTTTTGTGGCAGGTTGTCAAATATTGGGTGGAAGAGTGCAGATTTTGGCCTCCATTTGGTGCATGTATCCTGGTTGAAGGAGTACCTTAACCCCTATGAAACATTCTATTGTTTAGGTCTTACAAATTTCTTGCAAAGGTCCTCAAATAATTTGGAAAATTCTGGTTAGTCTTGTATAAAATTTCCCACCAAAAATTCATTCAGAATAACTAATCCTACCCCATACTACCCCTGCATTGCATTGTGTGTCAACAAAAAAATCTAATCCGTCTACAAAAATGCACAAATAAAATCAGGATCATACAATGTCTTGACTAACCCTTTCCTTGCATTGAAAATATCTCCTTAATTTGGGAGTGACAACTTGTGAAATTCAAATTTAGAGTGTTGATCATATTTTTCCAAGGCCTTTTCACACTATTTGCACAAATTGAGGGATATCTTCATCTCCTTCACCATTTGAGGGTTACAAAATAGGTCCTCTTACCTTGGTTGAAAGGCACAACCTGAAACAATTAGGACAAGATCAAGTCCTATTTGAATGCTATCCATCTCTCCACAAATCTGAGTGCCAGTTAGATCACATCCCCGGCTACAAAATGACATACATCATGATCTATTTATCTTCAAACGTCATGCCATATCTCTGATGCTGCTCAGACTTAAAAGGAGAACAAATTTGGGTACTAAAACTAGTGGCACCGTTGTTGGGGACATTATTCATTATTTATGTATTTCAGATCCCTAGTAATACTTCTTATGTGATTTATGTGCAATTAAAAATCTAGGTATCATCTTCTGATCCGATTTATAAGGCTAGAATTAAGAGTAGAGTTCTAAGTTTGACATTTTCTTAGTTCAGTTTGATCCATGTGCATACACATTTGAGATATTTGAATGCATATCAAACCCTGGTGATGTCCCTTACAAATTTTGAATGCAAATATATTGTTGAAGCATCATTTTATAATCAGATTTGTAAGGATTAAGTGAAGATTTAAGTTCTGCCTGCAATTTTATCAGTTTCTAGCAGTTTTTGCACTTCATTTGCATTTGTGGTAGATAAATTCAAGAAAAGGAAGGTCTGATCTTTAAATTTTGGCAAGATTCTCAGTGCTGATAGGTATTTGACAGAGTATTTTAGTGCATTTGCATAACTAGGGTGAAAATCCTTAGTGGTGACTCCATGTTGTTCCGATCTTGATAAATACCAGTGTCTTACCTTTCTGTCATTTATTTTTGTGTTTCTAATCTCTACAACACTAGAAGGAAGAAGATCTCTCTTCATTAGAGACTCTGCTAAGAAGTTTTTTTCAGATTCAAGGAACTCAGAGTTAGAAGAGAGAAGAGTTTGGAAGGTTGTTAAAGGTCAGACATCATAGAAAGATATATTCATTGGTGATAGAGATCAACCTTTGGTAGAGGATCATCACTCTTCTTCTAGTGATTCTGATTCAAACAATCCTCTCATAAACTTGTTTACTTCAAATAGTGAAGGTCCTTCTACTGTACCTGGTGAGTTCCTTCTTCAATCTGCACCTCTGTGTTTCAATTCAAATAAAACTTTCCAAGAAGGTCAACACTTAGAGAATACCAATCTTGTGAACCACATTTTTGAGCCCCAAAGACCTTGCACTCCTCATCAGCTTGTGTCACCCCCAAGATCACCTCCACCAAACATTATGGCTCATCCTAGACCTCTATTTTTTGTTAACACCTTTGGTCCTATAGAATTTAGAGGAATGGATGTATACCCAAATGTTGTCCCACAAGATGTCAGAAATAGGTTGCCAAAGTTCCAAGGTAATAATGCAATAACTGGTCATCAACATCTCAAACTTTTTGTTAACATAATGGAGGATTTTGAAATAGAGTTTGAAGATGTGTATATTAAATTGTTCATTCATACACTAGAAGAGGATGCTAGGGATTGGTACAAGGCTCTGCCTGATAATTCAATTGATTCTTGGAATGAGATGAAGAATGCATTTAGGTTGTAATATGGTGACAAGAATGATCCTAGATTTCTCTTGTCTGAATTTGAGAATATCAAGAAGAACCCCAATGAATCAGTTCATGACTTCAACACAAGGTTTAACAAAACTTTGAGAAGGTTTCCTATTAGTCTGAGACCTTGTGATGAATCTTGTTTAATAAGTATGCAGATGCATTTAATAAAAAGGCAGCCTATTACCTAAGAGACAAGAACCCTACTAATCTAAGACAAGCTTTCACCATGGCACTTCAAATTGAAAACAATATCAAAGCAATTGGGAAACCTCTCAAGAGAGATGGTATAAAGTTGATAAACCCTAAAAAACTTCAAGCTAGTAAGGGTGCTGATTTGGAGGTTGTGAAAACTTTGGCAGGGGCTGTCAAAGAAATCTCATACAAGTTGGCAAGAGCTGAGAAAGGAATTGGGCAGACTTCACAAGGTCAGCCAAGAGCACAAAACCATGAAATATTTTCCAATCATCCTAGAGGTGATCAAAGGGTAGATGATAGAGGAAAAGGACCCATGGGGTCTACAAATAGACATCCTCGAGCAAGTGAAGGAAGAGTGTTACCTAACCCCCTAACTGCTAGGGTTGTTGATATTGATTGGTGTGATAGGTGTTTTCCGCCCCATCCTCTATGTGAAATGGACTAGCAAGAAGGTGAATCTAATAATGATGATGGTACTGATGATGATATCTACATGGTGGGATGTTCTTCAAGCTCACAAGGAGGGGAAACATCTACTGAAGTGATAAGTGTAAGGATAATTGTAACCTTTTAGGATTGCATCAAACAGGTACAAGTCTTTCTTCCCCATCATAATCTTGAATTTGATGTAGTGCAAGCTTTTGAAATTCCTAATAATGACTTTGAATACTTAAGAGCTTTGATGATTAAGAAGTATGATGGTGGTATCCCTTCAGAGGAAGATAGACAATTGTTGATGAATGTTGTTGTAGCTCAAGAGAAATACTATAACACTAGGAGTAAATTTATTAAGGGAGTTGGGCCTCAAGCCAAACCTAAAACATCCTTGCTCACAAGCATTCCAAAGGAAGCTCCTAGGAGAGAAACACCTAACAAAAGATCTGTTGTCCCAAGCAAAAATATCAGTCCTCCTCATGCCCAAGATGTCGAGAATCCCTTACCATATAATGAATCTTCTTGTCTCCCTTCCAATGCTGCTTTGCCAAAGAGTGTTCCCTATGACATAGTGCAAGTATTGATCCAAATCAAAGTGAGTGTTCCAATCATTTAGTTGCTTAGGATTTCTGAGCATAAGAAGAGAGCATTTGAGTAGTTGGGATTGAAGGAGGAGAAGACTACTCTGAGCAAAAATGTAAATGTTGTTGAAACTCCTCCTCAGATCATTGCAAACCTTGAAACACCACCAGCAGTAGAGGATTTTGGAGAGACACCTGAGGTATATTTGGGGACATCCTTGGTTGATTCCCAACTGAATGTTGATCCATTCTTCACAACTTTGATCATAAAGGATAGGCTAGTTCACAATTGTATGTTTGATTCCAGTGCATCATGTAATGTCATGCCTTTAGAGGTCATGAATGAGTTGGATATCAAAGTGACAACAACCTATGGAAAGTGTACTACCATGGACTCAAGAGAAGTGACGGTAGTTGGTTGTGTGAAGTGTTTGATGGTGCAGCTTGCATCTTATGCTGGGAGGAATTTAAAATTGGATGTTGTGATTGTTAATTTCCCTACCAAATGGGGTATGCTTTTGTTAAGAAAGTGGGCTGCAAGTGTTGGAGAGAGTGTCCAGATGGATATGTCTTTTTCCACCATTCCCATTGAAGGCAACCTTGTCAAGCTCTATGGAGAAAAGAAGATGTTGCATCTAATTGAGGATCCAAACAATGCTTCTTATGAGGTGTTGTTTACTGATGTAGATGCTGATAATTTTATTGGGTTTGCTGATGGAAAAGAACACAAGATGGATCAGTCAAAGTGCCTTGAATAGGTAAGTTCTCCTTGGACCTTGCTATTTGATAGAGCTTGCTCCAAATTTGGAAATGGTGCTGGTATAATTTTGATTTCTCCTAGCTTGGAAGAATTTGTTTTTTCTTTCAAGCTTAATTTTGAATGTAATAACAAAATTGTTGAGTATGAAGCCTTGTTGTTAGGTATGAGAATTGCATGGAAGTATGGTGTCAAGAACATTATTACAAAGGGAGATTCAGATCTGGTTATCAAACAAATAAGAAAAATGTATGCTATAAACAATCATCGGATGAAACAATATAAGCATGCAGTTTGGGATCTAATTAAGATATTTGATTCCTTCAATATTGTGCACCATGATTGAATTTTTAACGCTGCTACTGATAAGTTAGTAGTGTTGGAGTCAAGATTTGGAGATTGCACTATTTCACCTTATTGTGAGTACAATGTTGAAGTGTTAATTAGGCCAGCTGTCCCTGACAACATCAAGCATTAGCAAGTGTTTAATGATGATGCTCAAGTGAAAAGTTTCCTACAAAATTAACGTGAGTTTGTAGATCAACATATTTATTGGGAACCAATGGTGTGTGTGACTGAAGGAAGAGAGACTTGTTTTGGAAAGGATATTATCCAATTGAAAACTAACAACATTCCTAGAGGTTTTGTTGCTCTTGAGTCAACATTTTAGCAATGCTAATTACATCATCAATAGAAACATATCTACCTCAAGGGATGTGGAAGAGCATGACTTGGGAATAAAGGAAAAACCAAGAAAATTTTGGTTGGGCAGCAGTTTAAACAAGGAAGAAAAATAGTCCTACCTCCAATTGTTGAAACAATATCAAGACTGCCTTGCCTGGTCATATTTAGAGCTGAAAGCATATAGAGAAGACTTATTCCAAAATGAGATCCCTCTTGAGAAAGGTTCCAAACCATTTAGACAGAATCAGAGGCCAATTAATCCACTCCTCTTTATGAAAATGCAAGATGAATTGAAGAAACTGAAAGAAGGAGGGATCATTCAGCGCACAAGGTATTCATCTTGGGTTACAAACCTTGTGCCAGTCAGAAAGAAGAATGGAGATATTTGACTTTGTGTAGACTTCAAAAATCTGAATAGAGCTTCATTGAAAGACAATTATCCTTTGCCAAACATGGAGAACATGATGTAGTTAGTGACTAGATCTCAATTGTTGTCCACCTTGGATGGTTTCTCTGGCTACAATCAGGTTGTTGTCAAGGAGTTAAAAAGATTTAAAACTGCCTTTACCACTCCTTGGGGAACATATGTTTATGTGAGAATGAATTTTGGAGCTACCTTCCAAAGAGCAATGGATGTTTCTTTTGTTGGTTACATGAATGAATTCATTGCAGTTTATCAGGATGATGTGACTGTGTTTTCAAGGAGAAGAAAAGATCACTTGTAGCACTTGGAAAGAATGTTGATCAGATGTAGAGAATTTGGAATCTCTCTCAATCCAAAGAAGTGTCACTTTGGGGTGAAAAAGTCCAAGTTTCTTGGTCATATTGTTTCAAAGGCTGGTGTCATGATTAACCCTAAGAGAGTAGAAGCAATCAACAAGGTTCCAATTCCAAGAACCAAGAAGGGCATCCAATCCTTCTTTGGGTAAATCAACTTCATTAGAAGGTTTGTGTCTAATTTTTCTGAATTGAATCTTCCTATTACATTCATGTTAAAGAAAGATAAATTTATCAATTGGGAGGAGGTTTCTATTCAGGCTTTTGAAGGAATCAAATATGCACTTAAACATGCACCTGTCCTGGAAGCTTCGAATTACAAGAAGCCTTTCCAAATCTTCTCCTTTGCTTCTAAAAATACTATTGCATCTGTTTTGCTCCAAAAGGATTAATGTGGGGCTAAGAGGCCTATTTCCTTCTTTAGCAAGGCTTTATAATTTGCTGAGTTAAAGTACACAATCATGGAAAAACAAGCATTTGCCTTGGTGAAAGCAAAAAAGGTTTTCAGGCCTTATATCTTAAGTTCAAAAGTTGTTGCTTATGTTCCCCACACCATGATAAAAGACATCTTATCAGAGATGGAGATCACAAGAAAAAGATGTAGATGGGTGAAAAAACTGTAGGAGTATGATATGGACATCCAAACCACAAAGTTGGTAAGAGGTTTGCGTCTTGCTAAGCTCATGGCTGAGAGCAACTTGCAAACTGCGGAAATGAATAAAGTAGAGGAAGAAAGGATAGATGTTCTTGAGAAATTAGTAATTTCTAATTGGTACAAGGATATAATATTTTACCTCAGACACCTATGTTGTCCTGATCATTTAAATAAAAATCAGAAAAGAGCCCTCAAGCTGGCTTCTCAAAAATACAAGATCACTGACTTTGGGTTGGCTTGGAAGAATCCTGAAGGTGTCCTCTTGAAATGTATAACTGAAGATGAAGCTCCTAAAGTAATTTATGATTTCCATGGGGGATTTTATGGAGGACACTTTGTTGGAAGGGTTATAACACACAAAGTTTTGAGAGCTGGTTATTGGTGGCCTACTCTCTTCAAAGATGCAACCATGCTGGTTAGAAAATGTGAGAGTTGCCAGCGTTTCTCTAGAAGAATGAAAGCTTCAGGCTCCCTTCCTTTACAGCCTGTATCAATTGAAGCTCCTTTCAAATAATGGGGGGATGGACTTCATTGGTGAAATTTCAAACCCTTCTAGTGCTGGACATAAGTGGATCCTTGTAGCCACAGATTACTTCACCAAGTGGGTAGAGGCAATCCCCACCAATAAAGCAACACACCAAGTTGTTATGGAATTCTTGTTGAATAATATCATATGCAGATTTTGTGTGCCAGTCAAGATTGTGGCTGATAATGCCATGTGTTTCAGAGCTAAACCTTTGATGGCAATGTGCAAGGAGTATGGAACCAATCTGACTTATTCTTCTAACTATAACCCCCAAGGAAATGGACAAGTTGAGTTCAGCAATAAGAATTTGTTGAAGATCATTAGGAGAACCTTGGATTTGAACAAGAGAAAGTGGGGTGAACAACTGAAATTTTCAGTATGGGCTGATAGAATCACTGCCAAGAGAGTTACTGGTAAGAGCCCATTTGAGTTGGTGTATGGAACTCAATCTCTGCTACCCTTACATCTGCAATTATCTTCATTTCAGTTTTTTCAACAACTTGAAGATCAGGAGGCCAGTCCATATGAAGTACAGGATTAACCAGATTGTGGAGCTAGATGAAGAAAGAAGAGCATCACACCAGAGGCATGTCAGATTTAGAGATAAGTTGAAGAGGTTGTTTGACAAGAAGGTCACTCCTAGGGCCTTCAATATTGGAGATCTGGTTTTGTTGTGGGATAGCAGAAATGAAGATAAGGGGAAACATGGAAAATTTGATGAATTATGGATGGGCCCTTACTCCATTGATATCAAAATTGGTCAGATTACTTTGTTTCTCAAAGATTTAGATGGGGAATTACTTGAACTTCTTGTTAATGGCAGGCATCTGAAGCATTTCTTGGATTAATCCCCAAATTTGAGGTGTGCACCAATTTGTATAGTGTATAGTGTCTGGCGTTTTCTCTATTTTTGGTGTTTTATCAGTTTGTGGTTTGCCTTGGTGTGTGGCAGCCATTTTTGTCAATTTCTTAGCTATTTTTTGGATGGTTTTAGTCTCATGACTCTGCTTTCCCAATGGATTATTTTGACACTTGGTCTACTTTTGTTCTTGTGGCACTCACTAGGAGTGCCCATCCCTGAGCAGGAGCCGATGTTGGTGCCCATTTTGATCCTCTGTTATATTTCCATCTTTCCCCTTTGTTTTGTGTGCTCTAAGAGCATTTTTCTCTCGAAACTGGTGGCCTGTACAAGTTTCTCCCTCTGGATTGAATGCCTTGAAAGTGTTCATAAACTTGTTGTTTTGTCCCTAATTTAAAAGAGATCTCCATATGTTTGCCATGGTTTGTGCCCTAAATTTTTTTAAAATCCGCGGGCCTCTGTCGTTTTTTCCTTTTTTTCCTGCCTAGTGGAAGCTTCAAAATTGATCGATTCATACTTATTTTCCCTCAAAAATATAATCGCCATGATCAGAAATGATTGCCTAAAATCATGTTTCCAGTTGGTTCAATTTTGACCAAAAAATCCTGTCATCCTTAGTGAAGAAAAATTGAAATTCTAGGGCATCTCTTGGCATTTTCTATGTTTTTTTATGGTCAGACGGGCGTACATTTTCCCATCAAATTTCACCTTCAATGTCATCTCCTACGTGGCCGTTTGTGGTTGGCAATAGGTTCGGTATGTTTCTTTGACGATCATACAGGCGTACTTTGTCTGTGTTTTAGCAAAAAATCTAGCTTTCCCCCACAACGTCTGCAGGTCCCAGAGGAAGACATGTGCCATGTTCTTAATTAGATAAGGTTTGGATGGAAGTCTGGCTAAAAAAACTTAGATGATTTTTTCCTGTTTTGGAAAAAAGTGAAAAAGGTTGAGGAAAGGGCCGCAGCTCCACAATGCCCCGAGAGGTGAGACACGTGTCATGTTTTCAGAGCAAAAAGCGGGATGGAAGACCATGGCGAAGGACTTAGGGATAATTTTTTCTTTTTGGTGAAAATGAGTCAGAGTGAGAAGTTGTGAAAAGGGTTACTAGGCCCGCATCCAATGAACCATAGAGAGACACGTGGCAGGTTCAGAGGCAGGGAGTGTGGGCTGGCGGAAGAAAAAGTGAAAAAAAATCCCTTTGGTGCCAAAAGGAGTTAAAATATGAAAATTTGAGGTCCGTAGACCCTGTAATGAATCAAAAGTGATCGCCACGTGTCAGGGGCAGAAGTGGAGGTGCATGGACTTGTGGGAAAATTGTGAAAAAAATTCCTTTTTTCCAAAAAAGGTGGAAATGTGTAGAATCGAGCCATGATTCCAATGGGATCCACATTGTGCCACATGTCAGCGCCAAATCTCAAAGGGCGGAGGGGGCGGAGAAAAAGTCTGTCAATTTTTTACTTTTCTTCGTAAAGATGTTTAAAATGTCAAAATGTAATCCCGAAGCCCATTTCCAATCGCATTATGACATGTGGAGGGTTCAGATTTAAAGGATAAAGGGCAAATCAAAGGAAACTGTACATTTTGTCATTTTTTACCACCATTTTTTTGCTCCAGGAAGATGTGGAAGATGTGTTTTTTTGCATCGATCTTGGTCAAATTTCTTGGTGCCAATTCATGTCGTTTGTGGCTGCATAGGGTCCGAATGCAAGTCATTTTAGAGGGTCAATTTGTCAAATCCAAGGTGTTATTTCAAGATGCTTTTCTGCTCTAGTCCCATGTAAAATGTGAAATACCAGATCCAAAAGTTGCAGAGGTGAAATTTCGAAAGTGATAAAGGTGAAATGATGGAAGATGGAAAATGTCTACGGGCTGTGCCAGAAGGAAGAATGCATGCCTCCACAATGGATAAGGAATGATGAAGATTTGTAATAATTTTATTTTTTTTGACATGCACTTGGCATCTCCTCATCGCAAATATTGGTTAAGTGTCACTTTCATGCGAAGTCATCAGTTGGAAGTTTGTAACAAACTAAGATGCCATAGGCATATTATTTTCTTGGGAAAGAAGGATCAAATGTAATAGAGAGGTTTATATAATTCATGTTTTGAGACATTGCAAAAAGGTCAGAGAAACTTAAAAATCACGATAGGAAATTTTGAGAAGAGAGCTCATTCTTCTGAGAAACTACCTCCAAAACCACTTGGTCTAATGTCCTTTCTGTGTTAGATCTGTCATTCATGTTGAGTTGGTTACAAGTGTATAGCCATCACACAAGCTTTGAGATTGTTCCTAAAACATCTCCCCTACTGATGATATCTAATCAAGCTTTATGAATTAATCTATGTTATCTCTTGGGCAATATGATGTCTGCATACACTTATGTTCCATAATGTCTGCAATGTAGTGTTTCCTTGTTCTTTTTGCAATCTTGCATTTGAAATCTCTCTAGGAATCACACATGATCTCATTTCTTATTGATAGTTTAGTGGCATTTGTATTTTCATTTATCAGAAGAGCTTTCATCTGGCATTGAAGAGATAAGCAAATTTAAAATCACTTCACCTTCATTTGAATTGATAGATATTGTCTTGTAAGCTTTTGGGGGGTACCTTAGGTCATGATTTGATTAGAGATTTCTAGATGCATTAATTGAGTCCATTTAACTTCAAGATTTTGTGTTGAGGTTGTCAAAGATTGTGTGGAAGAGTGCAAATATGGGCCTCCATTTAGTGTATCTCTTCTGGTTGAACGAAGAATCCTGATCGTTTATGAAGCATTCTATTGTTTAGATAGTTATTCAAATGTCTTGTAGAGATTGTCAAAGAGATTTGGCATAGTCAAGTTTGTCTTGTATAATATCTCCCACCAAAAAATCATTCTAAAACAACTTATCCTACCCCATACTACCCTTGCATTGCATTGTGTATCACCCATAGAAGATCAAAATTCATTTACTAAAGTATGTACAAAGAACATATCAGGATTTCATACAATGTCTTCAATAACCCTTTCCTTGCATTGAAAAGTATCTCCATAATCTGGGAGTGACAACTTGTGAAAGTCAGATTTTGAGTGTTGATCATATTTTCCCAAGGCCTTTTTCATACTATTTTCATAAATTGAGGGATATCTTCATCTCCTTCACCATTTGAGGGTTACAAAATAGGTTCTCATACCTTGGTTGAAAGGCACAACCTAGAAACAGTTAGGACAAGATCAAGTCCTATTTGAGTGTTATCCATCTCTCCACAAATCTGAGTGTCAGTTAGATCACATCCCCGGCTACAAAATGGCATACATCATGATCTATTTGTCTTGCAAGACTACATGCCATATCTTTGATGCTTCTCGTAACTGAAAAGGAGAACAAATTTGGGTACCAATAAGAAGGTCATGTGATGGTAGGATATGTGAAGTGTTTTCCCCCATTATCAATCATAGGTATCGTGGCGATGAAAGTGTCATTGATCCTAACTGTGCATGAATAGGGGAAGGTCATGTTCTTTCACCTATGATGTATGAAACCTCAGCATCATCGAATAATATACCCTGTATCCAAGCAAACAATGAGTTACGCTCCTCACTTGAGAGATGTAAAATGTCTGAGTCATCATCACTTATGATGTCGGAATATGCTTACAAGGTCTTCAGTGAGAAGACTGTCTATGGTCTTAAGTAGCTTTGGAAAGAGCTATAAAAAGTGACATCTTAACTAAGGCTCATGACTGGTAGCATGTTCCTAGTAATGATACATTTTTATACATAGGTCGAGGGGTAGCTAAGATGGAAACCTTCAGTTTTGGATGATGAGGTTATTGTCTTTGGGTAGGATGAATGGTGACGAAGGTATTGTATTTTTAACATGGGATGTTGATTTACCCATCATGTCAATATTTGAGAGAGTAGTTATCTAAACATCACTGTTGAAATTCCAAATGGGGTCTCGATCTCTTAGGAAGAATTGTCTTTTGGAGATGGATGGCCTAAAATTTTTGTGATGGAATGAAGGGAATTATGCATTCAGATGGATGAAGTCGAAGGTGTAGATGTTGGAATGGATATGGAATGAAGAGATTTGTTCCTACTCATCTAAGTTATACAGTGCTCATCTATCCTGAATGATGTATGATGGAATCACATGGTTTGGAGTACTTTACCATGTTCACTGTCATGGTGAGGGTCTATGATTATAGGTGAAAATGAGGTTAAGAATCAAACCATGATGAAGCTTCTTACTATTTGGGTCAAAGGTCTTAATAGGTAGAAGCGTGAAAAGTGGTATACACCTTATGAAGTTCAAGTGTTGGAGGATCTCCGCAAGATGATTCAACAAAATTATTAAGACCCTGTCTTCATCTTATGTGAGATGTGTTTGTCTTGGAAGAAGAGGTGGTGTGTAATTGGCACCTCCTGATCCACTCTGGATGTTGAGGATGGACTTTGACCGTATTTCTGAGGTTTTTATGCCTACATGTGCCACTTTACATTCCCTTGGTGATGATTTGCACTAAATATATTAGATCCCTTATAGTGTTGGATGGTTTCCCTGGCTTGGTTCATTAGTGGGTTGAAATGTTTTCTAGATAATGAAGAGGATTGGACTTAGAATGAGACAGAGGTGGTCCTAAGATAGATGGCATGTGGTATTGAAGAATCGATTCTGGTACTTAGGTATAATAAATGCATAATCCCTTGTATTGTGAGTTTACGTAGAAAGAGACCTTATGAGGAAATCTGTACAAGGGTTCTAGGTATTGTATGTGAATGAGGATCCCTTAGAAGGAATGAAAATTATCTGAACATACTGGGTTAGGGTCATAAATTGTTGTGGTTAAGTATGGATACATGTGGAGCTTAGTAAGTTTTTTCTTCTTAATGAAGTTTTAAAGATTAGGTGACCCCATGATTGGTCATGCATGTGGAATGTTTCTATTTCTAAGTAGATGTAATCCTGGGAGGATAAAAAATGAAGTATGATTTGCAAAAAATTGAAGTACTTTATGAAATTATTTAAATGATGAGTAGTGATGTGGAAGGAGGAGACAATCGTTCATTTGGTCACAACCATTTGCATGTGGTGGCACTGTGGGTAAAAACATTTATTGAAAGAGGAGTTTTTTGGTGCCATATGATGCTAAGGATGTTGTTCAGGAAGCACCTTTATCTTGAGTTCATAATATTCTGGGACCTAATTCCTCTTGGCACAGAATCACAACAGTAGAAACTAATATTGTATAAAATATTACAGATCTCAAATAAAAGTTCAGAAGAAAATTTTCAGCAACTTTCAAAGAGACGGCATATTGGCACGTGGTTCACCCAATTTGGGCATACGTTTCACAAAGAAACACCTATAAAATCAGATTTTATTCGGACAAGCCTACCGCTCTCCCAAAAAACCTAATAAATCCAAACACTATTTGGAGCTATGCTCAAAAAATCTCTACAGGACATTCATAAAAATATGAATTCCCAAAACACATGTTCTAATGTTACATAATACTACCATATGCATAAAACTATACTATAGTAGAAATCTTACTTAAACAATTGAGTAGTTATATTACAAAACATGTGGGTCATCTTGTGACCTTATGGGGATCAACAAAACTGTCTCATAAACCTATGTTTGTCAAAAATCCCACCCATATGAGAATATATCATTGTTTGGGGCTAGTATCATCGGGCATGTTTTAAGGCCCAAAAACATTTTCTTGGGGGTTGCATGTCCTCCGATTCATTCCCTGGCGAGTATCAACTTTCTTGGATCACCAGTGTATAGTACTCTTAGTCATATAGTCTTTAACATTTGAGTCACATGAAAATTAGGATCCACAACCTAACATTGGTATACAGTGCTATTGAGACATTAGTTTTCCTCTGAGCAAGCTTCTCAACCCTTCACTAGTTGTTTGTGAAGACCAACCAAAGCTGAACACAGCTTCAGTTTTTCCTTTGTGCACCACCTTGGTCATCATGTCTGTAGGATTCTAATTAGTCATGAATCTTCTCTAGCATTGCAAAAAAATCTGGTCCTCCAAAGCTATCCTGATGAAATGGTACCTTAACTGTTATATGCTTATGTCCTAGAGTGGAAAGCAGATGTATCTTAGCTAGGTGTATAACACTACATAAGCTATCACTATACAACTTTCCATTCCTCCTCACATCCAATCATCTCCCAACATATCACTAAATCCTCATTAGCTAATACTTCCTGTAACCAAATCATTTCTTTTCTTTCCTCTAATGGTAGCCGACATACTCAGCCTCCGTGATGTAATGACAAATGCCATGGCTAAGCCGTGCATCTAAATTATAAAACAATATATATATATATATATATATATATATATAAAGCATATCTAAGAAGTAATAAAAAATATAGCATCATCATGTACTCATCATATCTAATCTAATCATACGTCCATCTATAATCATCTTGAAAACATAATAATAAATAATGATATACATCTATCATAAGATAAAACATAATATCATAATCCAACTTGGGGCATACACATAGACAACATCCAAAAAATCATCTCTATAAAATATGGGAATGCCAAATAAAACACGAGTTTATAAACAATACTATTAAAATCATATGTTACATCTCATCATAAGATCATATTAGAAATTATCATAGATACAAAATGATTCAGCTCTTGACATGATTCTCTCCCATCACCTCACTCTCGAATGGTCCTAGTGATCCTGGTACCCCTTTAGGTTTCCGCGCAACTGATCCTGGTGTTCCCATAACTAATGGGGTACCCACTGATGCATGTGATGTTTTTTTCCATCAAGAACCACTTGTTATTATACTGTTCTTAAATTACTCTTGCCTTTTCTATAGGGATAACTATATCATATAGGGTGCGGTAGTGGGTAGCCTTGCCCAGAATTTAGGTGATGTAATTCAACATGTTTACCATGCCATGTCCTCCAGTTAATACTTGAGAACTATCTAAATCTTTTTGTAGATGTTGTTTAGTCACTCAAGCTAATTCTCCACATCAACATGGGATGATTCTCTTTGTGTAGGCCTCATCCCTTTTTAATATAACATTATCCTACTCATAGGTCATCTACGACAACAACACTATCAATCGGGCCACATTTATTGATATATGAGCTATCTCGGCCACAATTTTAGTATTTTTATGCCCTTCTACCAAACCGTAAATATTATCCTCACGGGACACTATCTATGTGGACGGCACCTCTGCCATCATGTGTGTCATATGTACCATACCAGAAGGGCCTACTATTGTGCATGGATCTACTTGCATCATAATAAGTTGTGTTGTAGTGAATGTAGGTCTACGTTATGTTGTATTGACTATAGTGTCTCCTGATCTACCTCTATCACAACTCCTCTTGATATTAGCTCTCATATATCCCATCTACCACCCCCCTTGGGTGTTATAACTATCACTGTAACATCCCCACCTCTACCTCCAATCCCAACTGAACACTTTCAGTTACACCTACACTAGATGAGGCTCCTCCACTGGATTGTACCAAGGCCACCCTATGCCCTATCATTATAGAAAGAGGTTCCCTACAATGTGTAAATATGATTGATACTACCCTATGGACTATAACATCTCTCCATTGTTGTTTGGACCATGTCCCTATTACCAGTACCACCTACTATGTTGGCTATTTTTGTGTTGGACTCATTGCAATAGATGGGTGCCATGTACATCAGAGTAATGCTACTTCCTTAGTCACACAAATATGACCACACCTGGGTATCATCAGCCACATTTGTATGAAATTCTCATATCACCCTGTACTCCCTATGGTTCTTGGATCTATAATGTCTTGATACATGTCCCACACTATCTAGGCCAAATTGTCCCAATCTGCCACTCATGTCACTATAACTATGGTATTACCCCACAATTGAATCTCCATGGTCACATAGGAAAACATGTTTTATGTTAAAGGAACTCCTTATACCAAATCTAACTAATGTCATACCCTATCTGGGATATATTACTCTACAAAAAATCATGGACACCCATAAGATAGTACTCTGTGAAGGTGTAGGATAGCTCCCCATAAGCCTCAGGCCAAGCTCGCATATCCAGGTAAGGTCTCCTTATAATTTCAAATGGCACTATATCATATAGGACTTGACACTACACAATAACTCTCTCAGGCCCTATCAACCTCTACTTATATGAGTCCCTCCAAATGATCTAGAATCATCAACCTCTAATCAATCAAAGGGACCTACTGGCCAACCCATGGATATGTGATCGTATGCCCATATATGTAATAAATTAGTATGTCCTATACTCTAGCACTCACGTTGTACAGCTAGCTGGAAATATTTGTACATGTGTCCCAAAATGTGGTATCCCCATTCAAAAATTGTCCCATTCTCAATTATGACTACTTCAGCTCCCATATAACCAACTAATTTTTTTCTAATACTATCATGTAGCAGGAGACTGCTGATACGAGATATGAGGACTATGAGAAGTCCTTGATCATATCTTGATCATAAATATTTGTGATAAAAATATTGGTCTACTACACCTAGGTAGGTCGGACCATACGGTTGTTGTGACCATCTCATAGTTCATCACAATAGTGTCATAATATAATGGATCCCTTGTGATCGACACTCATAGTATTCTGTGTCTATCCTATGGAGTGAAAATCATCTCCCTTGTTGGGAGATGAAATGTGCTGATATCCAAATGCCACCTTTCAACCAAAGAGGTCGATAAAAATCTATCTGTGTGGATTGCAGACATCACAGAAACATAGAAGAGTATGAAATCCTCTAACAATGACCAGTCATGGTGATGGAAGTCTTCTAATACTTACAAAGTGCACAAATGATGCTCACAAAACTAGATCACAAACAAATGATCCTAGAATCACCAAAAGACAACATAAACACATGTTAGAATTTTCCATTTTTGAGAAAAATACTTCAACACTTCAAAAAATGGAAACTCATACTTTATAGTAAAATCTCTACATACTAGCACAAGGCCGATAAAATTTGTAAAATCACTATACAGTAAAGTAAAAATGTTTTTTCATGAGGTCCCTACACATTAGGGTAATGTTTCTAAACATGATATTGCTAACTGGTGGTAGCGAGGTCACCACATTTGTAAAGGCCACCATAACATGTAGTGACAAAATTGATACATTAGTGAGATCGCAAAAAATTCCACAAGACTTCTACACAAGCACACGAAACCATTGAATCTAACCTCAGCCAATTTCAATAACCTTGTGTGCCTCAGTCCTATCAATTATAGTTAAAATTTAAAATATTCCAACTAAAAAAAGTAATACAAATCATCGCCTACTTGTGCCTTATGGGCATGCTTCTACCGACACTATTGGACATGCTCGACATGCTGTAGAAACTTTGGGGAAGACATGGGTACTCGATGTGATCATCCAAGTTTTTTTTTCTAGTAAGTAAGAGGGTAAAAATAATTGGTTTATATCATTCCCAACCCTTATATATCCCTTGTTGTGATCTTTTTGATATACGCGATGGAATTTTAGTCACCCTAATGGATTCTTTCTCCACCATATCATTCTTCTATTCTTTCTGAATGTCAATCGCCCTCTTCTATCACCTTATTAACACTCCAATGGGCATCTTCCATCTTACTAATTCTAATTCTACCCAAGCATGATAAAATTATCTACTAAATATTTTAAATGACGTCTCTCATGCTACACCACATCAAAGAGGGGGAAATGTAAACACTTGATTTCCATTGCGTAATTTTAGTACTAAAATTTCCCTAAATGTATTCTTCCTGTCATTATGCTATAACTTGTGATTTTTTGCTAGTTAGATAATATTCACCATCCTCGCAATTAAGTAACAATATCTCATTAGTCAATTAATCTCTTCCCCCATCCTAGACGCCAATTAATATCGCTTTATTACTTAAAATACCCATTTAATTGATTAATTACTAATTATTAATTAATTATGCTTTCATAATCTTGTATTTAATTAATAAGACATGTTATTATTTAAACTCCCCTCTCAAAAACCTCTAATTATACTAATTTCCCTCCAAATCATCTTCAAAGGGCTTCTATAAGTTAAACATAACCTATTAATAAATACCAATTGATTAATTAAACATTCCCTAACTCACATGGGTCACTAATTTCTATTTAATCTCTTTTAATCATGTTTATCCACTCCTAATTCTACATCTCCTTTATCCCACATTCACTAGGATGTATTCTTCTCCCAAATTAGAAAGATATATAAAAACCCTAATACCCTTACACCATGTCCTTATAAGACATTTTATATATTAGGAGAACATCTCTATTATAGAAATTCTTGCGAAATTTAGAAACCCCCTTATTTTCTAAAGTTCATAGGAGAAGATTCAAACATGGACTTTAGGCCGTTATGAGGATATTGCTTCCATTTAATAGTATCCTTGATCATTCATGATTTGTGTTTAGCTTATATGAAATATTTACATGTTGAGTTGTGGATCTCAATTACTTAAGTTTAGCATGCTTTATAAACTTGTTGAAAAACACAGTAATTTGCATCGGTTATGAAGGGACTAACATCAGTCACCTATGACAAGCATTGGTCAAGCAAGGAGGAACTGTCATTGGTTAGGGCTAAATGGAATCAGTTACCTGTGCTTGAGTGTTTTATTTAACTCACGGGAATTAGATCTAATTTTAGTAAAAAAAAACATATCTATTGATTGTAATTGCATGGCTAAGTACCCTAAGTTTGTATAAGGTATTAATAAGCTAGAAAGATAGGGTTATAAGTAAGGATTGATGATTATCTGTGAAAATAATTGTGTGAGAGAGAATTCTTGGAGAAGAAGGAAAATATTGAGAGAAACAAAGTATTGTACATCGTGGGAGGTGTAGAAGATTGTAAATCTTCATTGTATATCTTCTAAAAGATTTGGAAAATAGATTGAATTGTTTCTTGGTGGACATAACCCACATTGGGTGAACCACGTTAAATATGGTGTTGATTTATATCTCTTATTTTATATGTTTTTTCTGGTAGAATCTATGTTTTTATTGCATGTATGCTTAGATCTGATATAGTATCTGTACAACTAGTGTGCTAACCCCAACAACTAGTATCAAAGGCTTTTTTGAGGGTTTTTTGTGTTGACATATTTAATCACAGAGGGTTTTCTAATTGAGTGGGAGCTATAACAATGGAAGAAGAAAACAAATACAAGGTAGAGAAGTTTGATGATCAAAATTATCAAATATGGAAGATGGAGATTGAGGATTATCTCTATCAAAGAGATTTGTACTTACCATTGGATGAAAAGTATAGACCTACGAAGATGACTAATGAAGAATGGAAGATTTTTTACAGAAAGGCTTTGGGATCTATAAGATTGAGCCTGAAAGCATCTGTGTATTCTAATATTACAGAAGTGACATCTACGGTAGAGTTCATGAAATATCTTGTTAATTTATATGAAAATTCTAGTGCTTCAAATAAAGTTTATTTGATGAAAAACTATTTAATTCTAAGATAAATGAAGGTGATTTTACATCTATTCATTTGAATGACTTATGATCTATTGTAAATCAGTTAAAATTGGTTGATATTCCTTTGATGATGAAGTGAAAGCACCGTTAATCTTATGTTCTTTGCCTGATAGTTGGGATAACTTGGTAATAGCTGTTAGTAATACAACATCTGCTAATAATATTTTGAAATTTGATGATGTGGTTGGTATAATCTTGAATAAAGAAATTTGCATGAAAAGTATAGAGGAATCATAATCTGGAAATTCTTTAAAGGTAGAAAGCAGGGGTAGGCAGAAGGAGAGATCCAATAGTAAGCATAATAGGAAATCAAAGTCCAGGAATGGTAGATCTAAATCCAGAGGTAAGAAATTTACCTATTAGAATTGTGGAAAGAAAATACATGTAAAGAAAGATTGTTGGTCAAAGAATAAAGAGAACCAACACCTAGACAAAGGTAAAGAGGAAACTATTTCAGTAGAGGTAATGCAAGATGCTCTTATTCTTTCTTTGTATAATATAATAGAATCATGGATTTTAGATTTAGGAGCTTCTTTTCATGCAAACCCTAATAAAAGTTATTTCAAAAATTATGTCTAGGGTAATTTTGGGCATGTTTATTTGGGTGATGATGAACCTTGCAGTATTACTGGTAAAGGGGAAGTTCATCTAAAATTTCAGAATGGGAATACATGGGTATTGAAAGATGTGAGGCATGTGTTAAGCCTCAGGAGGAATTGTATCTATGCAGAGAAAGTAGATGAAGCTGGTTACATGGTTACATTAACATCTGACTCTTGGAAAGTCACCAAGGGTTCCCTTGTTGTGGCAAGAGGTAAGAAGGTAGGAATGTTATATTTATCTACTTGTGTTACTGATTCCTTTTTGTATTATCTACTTAAGATTAAAATGCATGTATGTGGCATAATCGATTGGGCCTTATGAATCAAAAATGAATGTAGATCTTAAATTCTAAGGGTAAGTTATCATATTTGAAAGATTTAGACCTTGATTTCTATGAGAATTGTGTCTTTGGAAAGTAAAAGAGAGTGAGAATTCTCAAAGTATGGGAAATTAAGAAGGAGAAAAAAATAGAGCTTGTACACTCAGATGTGTGGAGACCATCCCAGGTAGCTTCTCATGGAGGATCCTAGTATTATGTTACTTTCATTAATGATGCCACAAGAAAGGTATGAGTTTATTGTATTAAACATAAATATGATATTTTTGAGACTTTTAAAAGATGGAAAGACCTTGTTGAGAATGAATCAAATTCAAAGTTAAAGTTCCTTAGATCTGACAATGGTGGTGAATACTGTAGCAAGGCTTTAAATGATTATTGTTTAGTGAATGGAATACATAGAGAAAGGATGGTTCCAAGAACACCTCAAGAGAATGTTGTTGTAGAAAGAATGAACAGGACAATCATGGAATGTGCTAAAAGTATGAGGATACATGTTGGATTTCCCTTGCAGTTTTTGGGAAGAAAAATTTGACACATTTGTTTATTTAGTTAACTACGGGCCTTCAATTTCACTAGATGGAGGAATAATAGAGGATTATTGGATCGGAAAAGAAGTAGATCTTTCTTTTCTTAGATTAATTGGTTTAGAAGATTTTGTCCATGTTGATAAAGAAAATAGAAAAAAATTTGGATACAAAATTCAAGAGATGCACTTTCATTGGCTATGGATAGGGTGATTTCGGATTTTGTTTTTGGGATTTAGAAAATTCTAAAATTGTTAAGAGTCGTGACATTGAGTGGAATGAAAAGAGAATGTACATGGATTAAATTTTGGTACCCAAGGATGAACCGATTGAGAAGAATTTCCAAATGAAAATTAACTCTCAAATTTAAAAGTCATACCTATGGGGTCACACAGTAACTGGTGTCAGTTGACCCTTGACCGACATCAATCTGTTAAATCGGTATCAGTTATAACAGAACCAGTGTCAGCTATAGGTGACCGGTGATGATCACTGTCAGAATTGGAAACGAATTTCCAGGAGTTCCAGAATGAACCTCCGGTACCCCAAACTCCTATGAGATGGTCACAAAGGGTAAGAAAACCTCCAAAAATATTCACACCTTCTTTATCTTATTTATTATTGACTGATAATGGTGAACCAGAAATTTTTGAAGAAGCAATGTAGGATAAGACCCACATGCAGTGGGATCATGGAATGGATGAGGAGATTGAATCCTTGGAAAAATACTAGACTTGGGATTTGTTTAAGTTTCCAGCAGGTAAGAGGACATTGTAGAACAAATGGGTTTACAGTATCAAGGAAGAAGAGGTCAGACAGAAAAGGTATAAGGTAAGGCTTGTAGTAAAAGGATTTACCCAGAAAGCAAGTATTGACTTTGGTGAAATATTTTCTCATGTTGTTAAAATGATTTCCATATGTACTATATTGAGTTTAGTTACAGTAGATGATTTACATTTAGAGAAACTAAATGTAAATATAGATTTCCTTCATGGTGATTTAGATGAAGAGATTTATATGTAGAAACCGCTTAGGTATGAAGTCAAGGGTAAGGAGAAATTAGTGTGCATGTTGAAAAAGAGCCTATATGGGCTCAAGCAAGATCCAAGGAAATGGTACATGAGGTTTGATCGTTTCATGCATGAGCATGGTTATTTGAGATGTGAATCTGACCATTGTGTTTATTTCAAGAAGCTTGAAAATGGGAGCTATATTATTTTTTTACTTTATATGGATGATATGCTTATTACAGGATCTAATAGACAGGACATTGGTGATCTTAAGGGAAAGCTAGCTCACACATTTGATATGAAGGAATTATGAGCTACAAAAAGAATCCTTGGCATGTAAATACATAGAGACATGAAGAAAAAGAAATTGTGTTTGTCTTAGGAGGATTATATCTACAAGGTGTTAGAAAGGTTTACAATGCAGAATTCAAAACCTTTAAGTACACATATGGCTGGAAACATAAAATTGAGTAGAGATCAGTGTCCTTCATCACATGAGGAGGTCAAATACATGAGACGAGAACCATATGCTTCAGCAGTTAGGAGTCTCATGTATGTTATGGTTTGTACCAGACCATACATTGAACAGATAGTGGGAGTTATGAGTAGATTTATGGCCAATCTAGGTAAAGAGCATTGGAAAATAGTCCAATGGATACTCAAGTATTTGAGAGGGACATCTAGCATGTAGTTATGATATGGAAGTTTGGATATTTCTTGTATGTGGCTATGTTGATTCTGATATGGGTGGAGATCTGGATGGTAGGAGTACTAATGGATATATTTTCACAATAGGTGGGATGATAGTTAGTTGGATATCGATATTGCATAAGGTTGTGGCTTTGTCTACTATAGAGGTAGAGTATGTTGTAGCCATATAGGCTAGCAAAGAGATGATATGGATGAGTAGGTTCATGGAAGAGTTGGGAAAGGAGCAAGATGATTGCAAATAATTCAGTGATAGTCAAAGTGCAATTCATTTGGAAAAGAACTCAATGTTTCATTCTAGAACGAAACACATTCAGTTGAGATATCACTTAATATGGTAGGTATTGGAGGATGGACAACTAAAACTAGAGAAGATTCATATGCATGAGAAACCTATGGATATGCTAACAAAGCCATTGGAAAAAGAGAAGTTGGAGCTACACTCCACTTTTGTTGGTCTTCGAGTTTGAGACTTGAAGAGGAAGAAAAAAAGCTAAAGAAAAGATCCAAGAATGATGTTGTACATGTATAGTCATAGGAATTTATCTCCAAGTGGGAGATTGTTGAGTTGTGGAGCTCAATAAATTAATTTTAGCATAATTTATCAAGTTGTTGGAAAAAATAGTAACTAACATCGGTTATGAAGGGACCGACATTGGTCACCTATGACTAGCATCGGATAGGAAAGGAGGAACCATCATCGGTTAGGGATAACTGACATCGGTTACTTGTGCATGAGTATTTTATTTAAGTCATAGGAATTAGATATAATTTTTAGTATAAAAGTAGATCTATTGATTGTAATTGCATGACTAAGTGCCCTAATTTTTTATAAGGTATTTATAATATAGAAAGCTAGGGTTAGAAGTAAGGATTGATGATTATTTGTAAAAATAATTGTGTGAGAGAGAATTCTTGGAGAAGAAGAAAAATATTGATAGAAAGAAAGTATTGTACATCGTGAGAGGTGTGGAAGATTGTAAATCTTCATTGTATATCTTCTAAAAGCTTTGGATAATAGATGGGCTTGTTTCTTGGTGGACGTAACCCACATTAGGTGAAACAATGTTAAATCTAGCGTTGATTTATATCTCTTGTTTTGTATACTTCTTCTGGTAGAATATCCATTTTTATTGCATGTATGCTTAGATCTAATACATTATCTATACAATCGGTGTGCTAGCCCCAAAATTACATATCAAAATCACATGCAATTTTGAAAGAAGGTTTACATTCTTTGTTTTTATTATTTTGTGTGCAAGTTTTGAAAAAAAAATTCATGTTTTTATCTAGATGTATTGTATTAGAGAACTAAGCTAGAGTTTACTTGGTGTTAAATACTTCTTTTATTATCTTAGGTTCTTTATAATGCATACATTATGCATCCTAATCAACCAATAGAACACTCTCACATTCTTGAATCGTTATGTACAATTATCTAACCATATGATGTGTTGAAAAAATATGATGTTTATGTTACTCAATTTACCATAGAAGATCTCAACACAATTTTGCACCAAATATTTAGAATGTGTACGATCATTATTAATATAGAAATGGAATTCCTTCAAAATCTTATTGTATTCCTCTATGTTGTCAAGAGCATGATTGAATACTATATGACATATATATAAAACTGAATAAAGTTGTAGTATTTTGATTGCAATTCATTTTGTAGTTGCATCATATATTTCTCTGAAAAATAAAAAACTACAAAATGGTATTGTTATCACCAAATCGCAGCACCCTCAGATTGCTTAGCATGTGGATGTGTTAAGGAAAAACAATGTGACTGGGTAACATGTGTACTATCTCCAAGTCTAGGACTTGCTCCTTGAGATAGACCTCTAGAGAAGGATGGTTCCTCTTCCTAATCTAGTGTAATCTAACTCTAGTGAAGTAAAAACTACTAACTATCTCTATCCTATAATTTCCAAGGGGCCAGCGAGATAGAAAACAACATGAAAATAAAAGAAATATACTCTAACATAGGTGATGTACCAAAAGATAGGTGTGAGAACAAATCTCTAATGTGTAGAAATGGAAGCAAAATGCATATTAGAAAGGGGGGTAACAGTTTTACATAATCTAACAAGTACATTCACAAAAACATTCCCAAATAAACACAACAATAATGAACCTTACATGAGCATAAGGTAGAAACAATACACCTGCAACAAAGTTGAAGAGGCAAGATGAAAACAAATAAACACAACAAGGGAAGACACATCCACAAAATTGCATCTATTGCTTCTTTAATATGCACAGATCATTATATTACAAAGGAAAGGCCTAAATCATCATGCAAGGAGTCCACTATGAAGGCCTACAACACATCAGTTTTACCAAACTAAAATGTCAGAGTTTTGCTACTAAAATTATCCTCTCTTGACAAAATAAAAGTCCCTTCTATATATAGCCTAAGCTAGAAAGAAAGAAGACAAAGAAGAGATAAGGGACTTCTTCTCTAGCTTCCAACCACCAACAGATCACATTAAAAATTTCTATCAAGCACATGGGTACCGTACAGGGCCATCATCTAGTCTATCTAATCCTGTAGAAGAAATTAGAGCCACGCTTCATCAAGTCTGGTGGTTGAGAAACTTGATTAGATTGAAGACGTGCCAAAATAAATATCCTCTTCCTTTGAAATCCATGTTTCTCATTTAGACCCCCAAACACCACCAAAATAAAATTTTGATGATGCCAAATTGAAGAGCTTGATGATAAATTTCTAGTGATATAAATTTTTCCTGATTTGGAGCTTGGGGTTGAAATATATGGCCATCAAAAGTTTTTCCTGTTGGGAGGTACATGAATTTGACACATGGCATCCTTGAATTGGTTCGGGGATCAGCTTCTATCAACATGTACTTGCTTCGCTCTCTGCCTAGTTTCGGTCCCCAACTAGTTCACAATATTGAGCTTTACTTCTCCGCTCACCATCTGTCCTTTTTTTCACCTTTTTTGGGCATTTAAATGGTCTGCCACAATAAAAATATAGACCAATTAGAATCTACCATATTTCCTTGTATTGTAAAACTATCTTTTTCTTATGTCACTTCTCTTAACACTTGGGCCGATGAAAATGCTCCATGCTCTTTACATTCAAACCCTGTCAGACTTAAGAACCACGAGCCAATAAGAAAGCTCCACATTTCTTCACATTTTCCCCTTGATTGACAATTGCAAAATGTGAGCTAATGGGAAGGTTCCATGACTTGATGTGCTATCATAATTTTCTATCATGGCCTCTGACAATTGTGAAGTGTGATCCAATAAGGAAGCTCCACGCCTTCGTATTTGTCAGTATTTTCTTTGAGCCCCTACTGACATCTATGAAATGCGAACAAATGAGAAGGCTCCATACTTTTGCAGTGTCAGATATTTTTTAGTCTGTATTTTTGGTGTCTGGGTATGATTGGATGAGCCTTCACGTTTATCATTTTGTGAAATGAGAGCTAATTATATGGCACCCACGTAGCTCTTGTTTTACAGTTTCTAAGTCCAAGACTTTGAAACTTTTGGCTTTGATTTTGGATGCTAGTTGTTAGTCTTTCATTGGCTGCGACTTTTCTTTAGAATGTGGATTTTCAATAGGAACCCACCAATTACTCAAGACTTAGTCTTCTGCGGGTTTTCAAATTCTAATGGCCAATGGTTTTGAGCTCGGGAATTTGACAGTCAAATGAACGTCAGTCAACCTGTTAAACATAACCTGCTAATAAGAATCCAAGCCATGTGGATTTTTTGAATACCAACGACTGATACTTTTGGAAAAGAGAATTTGATGACCGTATGACCGTCATAGACCTAGAAAAAATGGCTAATTCCATTTTCAATCTTGTTAAAGCAAAAACTAGCTCGAGGGGGTAATTTTTTATAAAAATTTGGTGACCTCCTGGGGTAATTTTTCCTGCTATATTTTGACTAGTAGCTTTAAAGAAATCCATTGGGCATGGAATCAAGATGAAAAACTAAAAAAAAAAAAATCTAAAACATTGAAGTCTCTTATCCTAGGGCCTTATAGAGACTGAATGGGCTCGGCATGAGCTAGAACTATCTGGACTTGACCTATGGGCTTTGAGTGAAGCTCTGAAGCTGCCCAACTATCTGATTTCACCATTGAAGCTACTGAAGATCGAGTTGGGACTATCTTGGTCTGATATTTAGGACGATTGCTTGATATTTTGATGTAAAACATTGCAAACTATCCCAGAACACTATTTTTGACCAAGAAAGAGACACCATGGACCTTCCTAATTGAAACTGATATTAGGGGGTGAATAATTTAGCATTTAAGACTGCCCCAAATCTGATTTGGTCATGAACATCGCCATATCCTACAAGATGCCCCAAACTAATCTTCATGATTTGGTGGAGGGAAAGTGAAACATAGTTGTTGACCCGAAGAAGTAAAAAATTGGAAACTTTTAATATCTACCTCTTGATGATTTAGTTGTTCTGCATTTGAATTTTATTAAGGATAGCAATTTTTGCTTGCAACTTTGAATCTCTTTGCTACAATTTATCCTTTCAGAAGCATGATGAAATATGCAAGAACACACACTAGAAGCAATGAAACATGTGTACCAGCACTTAGGGAAATTAAAATCTATCTAACAACAATACAATGTGCACAAGCACTTAGACGAGTTTGAAAGTCCTAAACTACTATGTATAAGGGTGAGAAATTTTCCTTCTACTAGCAATGTTTGAGGTAGATTCCATTGACTAGAATCTGTAGTTCTTCTCCATCTAAAGTAGATAACTGAAATTCATTGCTTCTTTTACATCCTATGAACATATAGGGGCCATTTGAAATGGCATCAAACTTGGAATTCTTGCCTAGTTTTTCTCGATTTTCATCCCACTTCAAAACTAGGTCCCCTTCTTGGAAGGTCTTAGCTTTAGCTTTATTATCAAATGATCTCTTGAATAAGGCGTGATATTTCTCCATTGCTTGCATTGCATGTTCTCTTATTTATTCCAACTCTATCAGCTTTGTATACCTAGCTTCCAAAGGTTCAAACTCAACTAGTTCTATCTACTTCATGAGTTCCAATGTCAGTAACTCAAGTGATGCAGGCACCACTACTTATTTTCCATATACTAGTTTGTATGGAGAACTACCTATTGACCTCTTTAGTGTAATTATATCATCCCACAAGGCTAATTTGAGCTTTGTATGTCAGGACCTTTAATTTTCATCAATAATTCCCCTTATGATTCTCATCAATTTCTTGTTTGTAAGAATCTTCTTGTCCATTACCGTGGGGGTAATAGTGAGAAGAAGTGCTAAGATATATTCTATTTTTGACAGCCCACTCAATGATTTTTGTGCTAAGGAAAACCAATGCATTATCTGATATGATAGTGGTAGGTACAATGAATCTGGTTATTATCCCCTTTTATAAGTCTAAAATTTTGGATTCATTTGTTCCCTGAGTTCCACTGCTTCATTCCAATTGGTGAAATAGTATATTATTGTTAGTATCCATTTGTGGCCTTGGATTGAGTTTGTATTGATAAATAAAATGAATTCCAATCCCCATTGAATGAATGGTTGATCAACTGAAATGGGTCAGAGGGTCAGTGCTGCTAACTTCTCTTTTTTTGTAAAGAAGGAACATTTATTACACTTCTTGATCCAAGTGCAGTAATCACTAAATATTGTAGGCCAATAGTAACCAACTTTTATGATCTTGAGAGTTGTTACTCATGGAGCAAAGTTATCTCCCAATTCTCCATCATGGAACTTATTCAACACTTTCTCAATCTAGTTTAAAGGGACACATTTTTGAACTCCATTTACATCCTTCTTAAACAAGATGTCATCAATGAGCACATACAGAATGGACTGTAATATGAAATATCTTCTCTTAGCTTTGTTCCATTCTAGAGGACATAGACCTGTTTAGAGATAATGCACCATGTATTGGGTCCAACACGGAATGGGTGCACCATTTTTTGGCTTCTCTTGCTCATTTTGTTACACTAGGACAGCCTCTTCTTCATCATTTAACTCAACATGTTGTTTAGAAGTAAGTTGCTCACACAATCCCTTGCCATGGACTAGCTTGGTTACTTTGATGTATATATCATACTCCATTTCCCGAGTGATCCAACCTTCCATCTTCTCATTTAAATATTTGTTTAGAATAAAATATTTGACCCCGACATGAGACACTAACAACTGAATCTTATTATTTGAGACCAAATGTCTAAACTTCTTCAAAATTTTAATTACAACAAGGACATGATTTTTGATAAAAGAATACCTCACTTCATAATCTTCTAAAATTTGGTTGAAGAATGTTATGGGGTTCTCTAAACCTTCTTTATTCAGTTGCACCAAGATGGCTGAGATCATATTTTAACCTCCAAAATCATAGAGCATGAAATATTTCAAAAAATATGGGTTTATAAGAGTTGGGGCTTTAAGATATAACACGACTTAAAAAAAATCTTTTCCCTCCTCTGTCCACTTAAATGCCATATTATTCTTCAACATCATTGTTAATGGTTGCACCAAGGTAGAAAAATCAGGTACAAATCTACGGACAAATATTATTCTTCCCAAGAAGCTTTGGAGATCCTTCTTGTGACTTAGCAATGGCATAGTTCAGATAGCTTCTACTCTTTTGGGATCAGTAGTCAATCCCTCATTTGAAACAATGTGACCCAAGATCTTTCCTTCATGTGCCAAGAATATACACTTTTTTGGATTCAATGACACTCTGAACCTTCTACATTTGTGAAACACTTTCCTAAGGTGAAAGAGGTGGTCTGCTGCATTTTTAGAGAAGACAATGATATCATCAAGGTAAACAAACACTATCTTGTTGATCATCCCTTTGAAATACCATATCCATTTCTCACTAAAACGTTGCTCTGGAATTTGACAATCCAAATGGAATCATCCTATAAGCATAAGTACCCCCCATTTTTTTTATGAAGTCTATCTTGAATTGGTCATCTTCCTTCACCATGATTTGATTATATCCTGAGTAGCCATCCAGCAATGAGAATCTCTCTAAACCAACTACTACTTGCAATATCTATTCCATTAAAGGGAGTGGGTAATGATCTTTGAGTGATGCTCTAATCAAATCATGGAATTCCACACATAATCTGATCTCTCCATTTCTTTTCCTTACCGACACCAAGTTTGCAACCCCAACTTGAATGTTTGATAGGAAAGATGATGATGCAATCTATCAGCTTATTCAATTCTTTTCTCATGAGGTTCAATATGGTGATTCACTGGTATTTAATTCTTCCTGATGGGTTTGGATTCAAAATCTAGTTCAATAGTATGTTGAAGCCAATTTTGGATTAAAGCCCCTTAAATAATTATATTTCCTAGGTAAAGACATCGAGAAACTCTTGACAAAGTTAAACAAAATCAGATTTCTCTTGACTAGTACTCACCTTGCTAACTTGCAACATTTTACCTTCTCTAACTAAAATAGGTTATGAATCTTCACCTTTGACTTGAATGTTTGCCTTATCTTTCTGGAACTGATCATTGGGGTTGAAGATTGATTCCAAAGTCACAAAACCCTTCGGTAATTTGTTAGTTCTTAACTGCACCACTTGGTCACCATACTGCTGCTCTAGTTCGTCTTGGTTTCTAGCGGAGAACTCAACTTATTCTTGTAGAAAATTGATGATTTGTTGATCACTTTCAAACACTTGAAAACTAGTTTTATTGTCTAAGATAGTTGGTCTTACAACAAAATTTATATGAGGATGAGTTTTTTCACTTTTGATACTTTCCACAATGTCAAACGCTGCCATAATTGCTGCAAGTCTTTCTGATGCCTCGTCATTCTCCCTTGGGATGGAATTGATGCTAAAAGCATCAATGTCTTCAATAAAATCCCAAACCATATTCTTGTAATTCCTTAGAAGATCATTCTTGATAGCATTTTGTCCTCTAACTTAGTTCACAATTAGCTCAATATCCCCAAAAACTTGCAAGTTCTTAATACCTCTCTTTATTTCCCAATGTTACCCATGGATTAAAGCTTCGTACTTAGCTGTGTTATTTGAGAAAAAAAATTAAAAACATAAATTTGAGTAGTATTTTTCACCCTAAGGTGAAACAAGAATTGATCCCCCTCCATCACCTTGCTTACTCTTTGAGCCATCAAATAATAGTTGTCATACCTCATTATTATCCTTGTGATCTAGCTTGGTGATGCTAGGGAGAGGTGAATTTCCTTCATATAAGAAATATATGCATAACTCAACATCTTCCATTTCTTTGTAAGGATAAAAAGTGTGCCTCTTTTTTTCCCATTTATCTAGAGTCAAGTCTAGAATGTTTCCAACCTTGGTATCTGCTTCATACATTCTTGGAAAATCATCTTGATCGAAAGCTGAGAAAGTTGTATTAATTGGACTTGGTACATGGGGTTCAATGTGGAAATTTGCAATTGGTTTAGACCTGATTGTATCCTTAGCTCCATACCTTATTCTAAATAGCATGTGTGACCAATCAGTAGACAAATAACCTCTAATTTTAGCTATGAAGTCCCTTGATAAGAAAAATGCAAAGAGTGGCAGTAAATCTATGACTGATACATCTTGCAAGAGTATAAAATTTGGGCATACATGTAATGTAAGGATTAATCCTTTGATCACTCTAATTGTTGTCACTGTTAATCCATTCAACTACACTACACCTTTGGAAATGAATTCATACTGAAGACCTAGTTAATAAACTATTTTCTTAGGCATCAAAAAGTTGCTTGCCCCTGTATCAATCATGTAATTATGTACATGATTATTTCCAATGATTAGAGATATATAAAATGGAGGAGGCTTCATTTTTTACCTTTTTGACATCCTTGATTACCTACTTGTTGAGTTACATTTAGGAACACCTTCTCTTGATATTTGGATAACTGATTTGATGTATACTAGTTTTCTATAACAACTTGCAATAGATCTCTTTGGCCTAGGATAGCTAATGACAACTAGCACGTGGGTTGTTACAACTGGTATATGAGCTGGTCTATAATATGGATTGGACTAAATTTGCACATTTGGGGCCTGCACTTTTGATTGCTAATTCTTTGTAGAGTGATATAGGGCTGAGAAGAACTTTGATTAGAAGGACTTTCCTTCCTGAACATTCCTCTTCTTAGATCGTGTGTTGGCTTCCACACTTTGAGAAGGATTTTTATTAATACCAAATAAATCTTCAGTTTTCCAAATGATAAGTGTGGTCTCACTTGGAAGTACCTCTAGACACTAGTTTGCTGCTGATTTTCTGCTTGACTTGACTCCTAAGGTATGCCAACAACTTGTACCACCAAGGCCTGTCTTGATGGATTCTGGAAGTATGCTACTTGATCATAAGGTTGTCCATATAGAGGATAGCATTCATATTCCTGAGCCATATTATTTTGGAATGGAGCAAGAGCTCTGGTTGTGGATTTGGTGTTGGGATTGTAGGGATGAGATAGTTTATTTACAAGAGGTTTTCCTTGGTTCGGATTAACTGCTTGAGTAGGTGGCATATTAGGCTGATATGGGGGTCTATTTGGTTGGGATTGAGGGTAATATGACCTTAGATTTTGAGCATGTTGCCTCTTGATAAAAACTAATTCATTCCCAAAATCTTGTTGCACCTTGACTATTTCTTGTTGTCCCTTCACTATTTCTTGCAAATTCTTCTTAAGTTCTTGGTTTTCAAAAGGATCGCTAGAAGAAAGAGAAGCCTCATTAGAAGCCTATTTTTTGGGGGCTGGAATAGGAGATAATGTGGGTGTTTGACTAGAGTATGGATTTTCTATTTCTGGATATAGAGGCATAGGTGGCCTAGGTGCAAGTTTACTAGCTTGAATGAGAGAATTTTTAGCTCTAATAGCAATATCATAAGCTACGGGTAAATTTATACCTCCCATAGATTGCATCATCATGGAAATAGTAGAATTTAAGGCTTTTATAAAGTAAACAAAAAAACTTCAGTTGCTGGTCTCACAGCAAGTGGAATCATATCCCATGACCTCTGAAATTTGAAGTTAAAATTAGTCATCTACTCATTTAGTGCTCTCTTGATTCTAGTTACTTGTTCCAACAGAGACAAATTGTCTACCTTTTCCCCAAACTGACCACAAACAGCTATGTAGAAATGATCTCAATTGTTGATTGATCCCGCTCCTAGGATCTTGAACTATTGTAGAGCTTTACCCTTGAAAGAAGAAGCCAATAATTTTATAGCCACATCCATTTCATTAACCACATGTATAGCGCAAACATTTTCAATGTATTGAATGTGATCAATCGGATTTGTATAGTTCTCCCTAGTGAAATATGGAATGTTCTTCACTGATGCAACTGGGATTGGGTTTTGTGCATTTGAGATTAAGATAGATGTTTCCTATGAAATTAACATAGGGATTTTGATGTCCTTGTGGTGGTGGTTGTTGTAGATGTTCCATTATGATTGACCTAAGAACTCTAGTTGATTCAATGAAAGGCCCTACCGGGGTGGAGGTGTATATAGTGTTCCATTTGACACAAATGGAGACCTTTGAGCTCTTCTTCCCCTTCTTCCTCTGCCTTAGAGATAGCTGCCATTATTCAAAAATACATTCCTCTCTAGTTCTTGACCTTATTTTGATCCTTCTCATAAATTTTATGAGCTTGGGATGCTAAAACCAGTTAATTCTTTCCTTTTTTGGAGTCGCCAGATGTGTTGTTACAAGGAATCTTACAAGATTTAATTTACAACAAGAGCACACCAAACTTGCTGCAATAAAATGAATACTTATTTGTGGTCCCACCGAGTGTGCCAGAAACTATTATCACCAAATCACAACACCCTATGATTTCTTAGCATGTGGATGTGTTAAGGAAAGTAGTGTGACTAGGTAACATGGGCACTATCTCCAAGTGTTGGACTTGTTGTTTGGGATAGAACTCCAAAGAAGGATGGTTCCTCCTTCCTAATCTAGTCCAAGCTAACTCTAATGAAGGAAAAATACATACTATCTCTATCCTACAATTTCAAAGGGGCTAGGGAGAGAAAAATAACATAAAACTAAAATAAATCTACTCTAAAAGAGGTGATGCACCAAAAGAGGGGTGTGAGAAAAACTCTCCAATGTTTGGAAATTGAAGCAAAATGTGGATTAGAAAGGGGAATAACATTTTTCCATAATCTAACAACAGTATTAAAAAAAACATTCCCAAAGAAACACAACAATAATGAACCTTGCAAGAGCTTAAGGTACACACAATACACCTACAATCGAGTTAAAGAGGCAAGATAAAAGCAAATAAACACAATAAGGGAAGACACATCCAAAAAAAATCATCTATTTCTTATTTAATATGCATAGATCATTATATTACAAAGGAAAGGCCTAGATCACCATGCAAGGAGTCCACTATGAAGGCCTACAACACATAAGTTTCACCAAACCAAAATGATAGATTTTTTCTACTAAAATTATAATCTCTTCACAAAATGAAAGTCCCTTCTATATATAACCTAAGCTAGAAAGAAAGAAGATAGAGAAGAGAGAAGGTATAACTTCTCTAGCTTCCAACCACTAATAGACCACATTAAATTTTTTTTGTCAAGAACATGGGCACCTTACACGGCCATCATCTATACTATTTCCTCTTATAGAAACAAATAGAGCCATGCTTCATCAAGTCTAGTGGTTGAGCAACTTGATTAGACTGATGGCATGCAAAAATAGCTCTCCTCTTCCTCTGAAAGACATGTTTGTCATTTAGACCCCCAAACACCACCAAAATATAATTTGTATGATTCCAAATTGAAGAGCTTGATGATAGTTTTCCAATGATATAATATTTGTTTGATTTGGAGCTCGGGGTCGAAAGATATGGCCATCTTAATTTTTTCCTGTTAGGAGGCACAAAAATTTGACACACGGCATCCTTGAATTGGTTCAGGGGTTGGATTCTATCAACGTGTACTTGATTCAGTCTCTTCCAAGTGTCAGTCCCCAACTGGTTTGTAATATTGAGCTTTACTTCTCCGCTTGCCATCTACCCTTACTTTTCACTTGTTGCGAGCATTTAAACAGTCTACCACATTAAAAATATGGACAAATTAGACTCTGCCACATTTCCTCGCATTGTCAGACTATATTTTCTTTTGTCAATTCCCTTGACACTTGGGCTAATGAAAAGGCTCCATGCTCTTCTACTTTCAGACCCTGTTAGACTTAAGAACCGTGAGCCAATAAGAAATCTCTGCATTTCTTCACATTTTCCCATCGAATGATAATTGTGAAATGAGAGCCAATGAGAAGGCTTCATGACTTAATGCGCTATCATACGTTTCTAGTCTCGCCTCTGAAAATTGAAAAGTGTGAGCCAATAAGAAAGATCCATTGCCTTCATATTTGTCAGTCTTTTCTTTGAGCCCTTACTGACATCTGCAAAATGTGAACCAATGTAAAGGCTCCACACTTTCGTAGTGTTAGAGCTTGTTAGTTTGTATTTTTGGTGTCTAGGTCTGATTGGACAAGCCTTCATGTTTGTCAGTCTACAAAATGAGGGCTAATAAGATAGCGCCACATAGCTCTTGCTTCGTAGTTTCTAAGTCCCAGAATTAGAAAACTTTGGATTTGATTTTGGATGCCAGTTGTTAGTCCTTTCATTGGCTACAGATTTTCTTTGGAATTCAGCTTTTCAATAGGAACCCACCAATGCCTTAAGACTTAGTCTCCCGTGGGTTTTCAAATTCCAACGGTTAGTGGTTTTGACCTCGGGAATTTGACAGTCAAATGAACGTCAGTCGGCCTTTTAAACATAACCCTCTAATAAGAAGACAAGCCACATGGATTTTTTTGAATGCCCAACAACCGATACTTTTCAAAAAGAGAATTTGACAGCCGTATGACCATCACAGACCCGGAAAAAATGGCTAAATCCATTTTCAAGCTTGTTAAAGCCAAAATTAACCCAAGGGAGTAATTTTGGATAATAGGTACCAAGAGGAAATGTGTGTTTACATAACCTAAATTTACCATCTAACCATCGAGCTCTATGTGTATGTCATGCATACTCATACACTATCTTATCTTGAAATATAGACATTAAATTTGATACGCTTATTTATTTACTCACTAATTCACAACTCTTGGTATCTCTACCATAGTTTAAAGTGTATTTCACTTAATTGTATTTCCCGAAAGCCAACTAGTTCACTTCTAATTGCATGTGTATTATATGTGTGTATATAATTTTACAAACATTGCAAACCACCACAACCCATCACAAGTTCCTTACAAACATGATTTCTTATTAAAACATTTTCATTCTCTCATACAAAAAACACTTAAGATGAATTCTCTTACTGATTTAGGTAGAAAATTTATCATATACTCCAAAATATTCTCAATATGTAAATTAACACACATATGTTGGAAAACATCATGATGCATAACGAAAATCAATATGGATCCTACAACAAGTAGTTTGTGAGTTATTTATTTTAACATAAAATGTTTTTCCATTTTAAAAATAACTTTGACTAATTTCTATTTCGGGATAAGTCTCTTTAAAACTTATTATAAATTTGTGGTTTGTGTCATATCCAAAAATTGTTTTGGATGTAATTCATGATTTCGAGAAACCAATTCTTCTTTTTAAAACATTATTTTCACTAGGTGGAACCCTTGTATTAATTTTCTAAAATTATTCAATTTTAGATTTTTGACTCTTCAATTATATCTTTGTAAAAAAGTGGGATTCTACTAGAGAATTCCCATAATTCATTATTATTGGGATCTTTAACTCTTTCACATCTTTCAAGAGCTTTTAATAGTGTTTTCATATTTATTTTCAGCACACTACTTGTTCTCTTAATTAAGCATTATTTCTATGTTTCTTTATTTACTATATGTGATGTAATAAAACGTTGAGTAGCATTATTATCTTTGGTATGTGACGTTGGACCTATTGATTGGCATGCATTTATTATATTTTTACAATAAAATTTTCGTTTATAGTATTAGATGTTTATAGAAAAAGGGTCTTCATAGTAAGTCTAAAATTAATATTTTTCAACATTTCAAAAAATAATTTACATCTTCCTGTTTCATTTAAGTCGTTACATTTTTTTCCATATCTTATTAGTTTTTCTTCTACAAGTGCATTCACTAATATTATTAATAATTGGTTTATAATATTTTCATCAATTTCAAGTAAAATATTGGGTGTTTGATGTAAAAATTAATTAATTATTTCAATGGTAAGGTTTTTTTAACATCAGATAATCATTGTTCATTTCCTATTTGTTATTCATCTTCACAATTTGATAAAATTTGTGTGTCTTGAATAGGTTGGTTATTTGGTGTAACATCTAAGTTGATATTTGTCATTACATCATCATTCATTTAAAATTCATTATTTATTGATGCAATTGGTGTTTTATGATATGTTTCAGTATCGATTTCATTTGGAAGAGATGACATACCTTTAGCTCTATACATTGATTTTTTCCTTTCATTGATTTTTTTACACTTGTTCCATTCTTTCTTTCTTTTTTTTCATTTTTTCTTGGCTCTGTTGGATAGTAGACAGTTTGTGTCAACATCTAATTTCTCTATAAAAGACATGTTCAATTTATTTTTTTCATGCCTTTTTCACATCCATTCCCTTTTCTTTTCTATATCCTCAGGTGTTTTCCTTTGCGGCCTACTCCCCATAATTCTCAAATATATTTATCAATACAAGACAATTGATTAAAAAAGTGTTTTATGAATGTTATGGATATAAGAAACAGTAAAAACACACTCAAATCTCAAACAATGATAAAATATTTCACAAAACAATGATTCTATATAAGAAAAAAAATACAAAATGAATCTTCTAACAACGTAAAAAGCATTAAAAGTACTAAATTTTCATATAGAATGTTTCAAAGGAATAAAATGTTGCAGGAATATGCAAAAAGTAGTGCTTTATGCAACCAAAATCACGAGTTCTTTTATTTTTTTAATTTAGTTCTCATTTTTAAAGAGTGTTATAACATGAAAGCATTTTCTCTTTTTTAGATTAGAAATTTTCCAAACCTTAAGATTGGATTTGGCTTAGGACATCTAAGCCTAAGTGTAATATCCTAAAATTTCATTATGTTTTGTCAAAAAGGATTAGTCGTAATATGAAGAGTTTTTTATGAAGGAAAGGAGATAGATATTATTACACATATGAGGTTGGAGATAAACCTACATACGTATACCCTGAAAAGGATATACATACTTACGCGTAGTTTTAAGCTCCAAAATGTAACAATGATTGTCGCCAAGAATTCATGGATTACTTGACATTTATAACTTATTCTTTCTATAATAGGTTTTAGGAGATTACCTTATCTTGTTGTGTGTGATGATATCGATGCATTGGTATAGTGCTTGTTTGTTGTACACGATTATGATATTTTCTTATCTTATTATGGAAGTTAATGGTTTACTAATGATTAGTAATATTATACTTAGATACAATGGTATTATACATCATTAATAAATGATTATGGTGATTACTGGATACTAAATTTCTTTTGAAATGTCGATCATCAACCATAAATCTTAAGAAGTTATTTCTCATTGCTTAAAAAGGATATAAAGTTTGTCAAGGTAAACCTACATGCATAATTATTTATTAAGCAGTTGTAAATGAAAATAGTTATTAATCAACTATAACTATCTCCTTAAAACTTACTTACAATATGGTACTTTTGTTATGATTATCCTTGTTGGTCATCGACCACGATCGAATTTAATAAGATTTGTGTTAATTGATACAAGACAAATATCTTGTTTTATTTGTCATGGTTAATAACCATAAAATGAAGAGGCATGAGTGGCTAGTTATTTTAACGGTCTTATTTTTTTTGGATTAATGGTATAAAGAAGGGTTAAGGGGACCCTACCCCATATAAAAAACTAGTCAAAACACTAAGAAACATGGGCAAAGGTATACCCATTGAAGCCAACTAAAACAAAAACATAGATAAACTAACATTAATCCATAACCATAATAAAAACAATAGAAGTAACAACAACCATACTAAAAACATTACAATAAGAGGCATATACCCACAAAAATACAAAAGAAAAACAATATAGAATCATTCCTTAATCATTTATCCCATAGAGTGCATGCACTCATTCCATTCCTTGACCAGTCCATCTATGATGATCCTCCATTTCTCGTAATCTAGCTTGATCATCTCCCTTATAGGCATGACTCCATCTTTCTCTAGTTGCTTGGCTCTCTGCATGGCATGAACTAGTTCTCCTAGAATCTTAAGGTGTAGGATAGTACTCTTCATATTTAGTAGGTGTAATTCTTTAATGGGCATTAGGGTTTATTTCATTTTTAGTGTATCCTTCTCCATGGCCATACATATGCCATTCGCATTTTTCAAATTATCATTCACCACTATGGATGTGAGCTTTTCCATATTCTATTGGAGCTCTCTGATTTCAATGGCCACCATACTAATTTTATGTATGTTAATTTCAGTGTCAAATCTATAATTTTCAAAATCCTTCAAAAATCTACTTTCCTTAACCACCGAGTCATGAGTAGAGAACAATTGTTTATAAGTAACCTTAAGCACCTGGAGACTGGGAATAGATTCTTCCATGCTCTGGATGTGAGTCTCTGATATCTCTTTCTTTTCATCCATTTTGGGGGGATTTTTGATCTGCTTCTCCTCCTTTTTAACATCAGTCTCTCTAATCTCCATTTGAACCTCTCTTCCATTGTCAACCTAGTCAAAATCATCAACATTCTTTTCCCTAGATCTAGAGCTTACATAGATATTATTTTATTTACCTTTTTCGCCCTCCCCTCTCATTTTATTCTTGAGGTTTTCCATGGCCATGCAAGACCTCGTCCTTTTGGCCACTTTTTTTCCCTCATCCTCCAACCTAGGGTTCTCAATATTTTCTCCAAATTTAACACTTATGCTAACTATGGGGGTACCTATTTTGACCAAGGCATTAAAAAGGCCTTAGTGGAGAGGAACATTAGAGGTGCCTTTCCTAACCATCTATATGGATTTTACCAGTGATTTATACAGAAAATTATGAAAATTATACTGCCTCCCATTTCTAATGTTATTGAATATTAGAAAATGGTAACCATACACCACTCTATAACATCCTTTAAGAGTAATATAAGACATTGGCAACAGGGCTATTTCATCATAAGGAGGATCTAATTATTCTCTATCATATCCATTAAAGTGTTGTTTTAGAAAACCCTTACCTTGCATGAAGTTATCCACTTCCATGTTGCAGTTAGTTTTAGGTTTAAAAACACATATGCCCTCTAAAGGTAAACTAGTCACTTTTGTAATTAGCTTAGGCAATATGGTGAAAGAGGCTCTCTATAAGAAAACCAGGCCTCATTCTAATTATTTTCAATTTGGATGCTCAATTCTTCATCGTGGCCATTGAAAATTTTAAAGAAATTAAGGATTCCTACATTCTCTAACAACTCTGAGGCTTCATCAGTTATATCCGGCAAGGTAGAAGGCTCCATTTTCATTAAGTCTCGGCCCATCTCACGTCTACAAATCTTCCTTATTTTTGTGTAGAGAATTCTGTGCCCCAAACTCATACTCCAAAAAAGTGATTCTCAAAACCAAGCTCATTTTTTTCAAGAAATGAATGCATCCAGTAATTAAAAGCACAACCCCTCTCTTCGAATCCTTGAAGTAAAGTAAGGAAATATTTGACACAAGTCTAGCATTTCTTTCGATAATATTACCTATCATCATCTATCAACATCATAAGAAATTAAAACATTAGGTGCCTTTCTAATTTTTCTATCCATAGTATAAGTACACCAGAAAATATTCCACCTATGAAGGCATAGGTTAGGGAAGTGAGTCCCCCTCAATAATTCTAATGGTTTGTATATCCAAACTATATAAGCTATCCGCCACATTAAAGTCTCTTGCTAATACTCCCATGTCATAAAATTTATCAAATGATCCATTTCCTTCATGAAAGACGTGTTGGAAATTTATAAAGGTGAAGGAATGAAGTCTACTCTTTGTACTCTTAATAAAATATTCAATTGTCATCGATATAGTGTTCCTACACATCATGCTGGAGATTATATTTAAAGAATCACCTTTGACAATCAAGGACTTGATATATTTTTCCTCAGCTAACTTCATCCCCAGAACATAGCAGTAACCTCTACCACATAATTAGTTTGGGTTCCCAAATTGAAGAAGTAAGCAAGAAAAAAGTTACCTTTGAAGTCATGGAATATGCCTCCACCTCCCACTTTCCCAGAATTCCCTTTCGAAGCTCTGTAAAATTTTAGCTTGACAAAATCATCCAAATATCTTCTCCATCTAACTTCTTCTCTTGTATTTCTTTTTATTTTCATTTTAGCATTAATGAGGTTCCAGTTACTGAAAATATGTTATTCTCCCTTCAAAATTTCCAATTCCTTGTTTTTTAAGATAGAGATATTGTTTTTAATAGCCTGTATGCATCTTTTAGTAATATGATAACAAGTTAATGTATTCCCCTCGAATATCCTCCTATTATGTTCTTTCCAAACCTCCCACCATAAGTTCTTAAGACTCAAGATCCTTGGATTTTTAAGGCCTTGGCCGCGGAAGGGATGATTTTATTAAAATTGAGATGTTTTGACCTCTTCTGGGCTAACCCAATTTACCAAAAGTATGCCAAGGATAGAGGATATGACCTAAAAAGAAAAACTTGAATCCACAAGAAGGTGATAGACTGACTCAATTGCATTTTCACATAAGACACATCTATTTACCATATGGAAAACTATTTTAGAAAGGTTTTGAACTGTCAAAATCTTGTTGATCATAGTTAGCTAGCTGAACATATTAACTTTAGGGATAAAATTTATATTCCATATTTTTCCAAATAATAACTCTTTAGCATTCACTTATTCTTTAAAAAATTGAGCATAAGCAGATTTGAAAGAAAAAATTCTAGTTTCTTTTTTATCCCATTCAAGTCTGTCTTGTTCATTTTTTTATAGTTCAGCTGGTTCTAAAGAAAACCATTAAGGCTTCCACTTGCATTTTTAAATCCTACCTATCCATCTCTAAGTGTTTCCAAATATGAAAACTCCCCTCCTCCCTTATGTAGTTGCTTAGAAAGACCCCGTATTTGCCTTCTAGCAACTGAGATATTTCTTGGAATTTATCCTCCAACTTGAAATTACTTGCCCACTTATCTTTCCACAACAATGTTTTTTGTGTCACTTCTAATTTTCCATCTGCACCCTTGTCCTTAAATTTCATTATGCCATTTTATAGCCTTTCATATACTTGAGCCATTGAAAGTATAAGGTTTGAAAATTCATCTCTCGTCATTAGCATCCTCCCAATATTTCTATTTTAGGAATTTTTCCATATATTTTCTTCCTTAATTAGTCTCCATCCATTTTTTTCTAATAGAAATTTGTTCATTTTCATTTGATCCCTAAGACCTAACCCTCCAAATTTATTAGTTTTATACACCCTTTCCTAAAGCTACCAAGGCAATATGATCTTTTCTTTCCATACCACTCCATAAAAAACATTTTTGAGTACTTTCTAGTTTATCTACCACTATCAAAGGGAGCTAAAAAATAGACATAACATAAACAAGAAGGATTTGAAGATAAATTTTCAAGAGGGTGACTTTACCTACTTGTGAGAGGAGGTTTTCTTTCCATCTAGCCAATTTCCTTTCAAAATTTTCAATTAGGAAATTCCATTCAAATCCTTAGGGATGTTTTTGTCGTACGGACATACCCACGTAGAAAGAAGGGAAAGATTTGATATCACATTCCAACACTTTTGCTATTTTCCTTTCCCTGACACTCCGGAGTATTAAGAAAAAAGATAGAGCTTTTTCTATAGTTGACCAACTGTCCTGAAACTTCCATATAACCATCTAATAACTTTCTTAAAAGAGTAAGCTTTCTGCATCGAGGCCTCACCTGCAAGTATTGTATCATCCACAAAATGTTGATGGGATACATTTTCCACCCCCAATGCCGGAGATAATCCTTTTATAGCTACCATTTGCAGAGGCTTCTTTTTAATTTCCTACTCAAAGCTTCTGCCATGAAAATGAAGAGAAACAAGGCACAACGGGTCTCCTTGCCTCAAACCCTGAGAATTCAGAAAGAAACCACAAGGGATCCCATTTAGAAGAACTGAGAACCATGATACTAGAAATACAAGCAATAACCATACCCCTGAAAGAGTTGTCAAAGCCAAATTTGTCTAAAATTTTGTCTAAGAAGCTCCAAGATATCCTATCATATATCCTTCGCCATATCCAATTTGCCTGATCATTGTCGGGACTTCTGGAAAAAAAACACCGAAAGCCACTAATAGAATTTAGGTAGAGTTGTTTCTTTAAGTGAGCAATTATAATGCTAAAGTCTTGCTTAACCAATTGTCTACCCTTAATAGTTATTTTATAGCCCCCTTGTTCCGATACATGTACTGGAAAATGGAAGAAGTCAGCTATAGCTGAAGAGCTATTTAATTACTTAGTGCTATTAATTTTACTAAGAGGTACAAAAATAAATGGACAGACCTTATAGGGTGAAAAGTTCCCCCCCCCCCCCTTTTGTTTATTAGCTTTCCCACACACCTCTTTCCAATTTATCGGCCATTCCCATAGGTAATCATAACTTAAAGAGTGCAGGGTTCACATGTAAGTCCTAGGATGGATCTAATCTTGACCCTAGATTTGAAGAATTCTTCCTACAACCTTCCCTGAACATCTCTATGTTTTTCTAGGGGTTGATATGCTATGTACTCATTGGGATTTTGTTGTCATATGAATATATAGGGGTTGATGGAGATGCCAAGGGAGAGATGGCACATGGATATTGCCATCTTGAGTTAGAAGGATATGGGTATCATTTCATGGGATTATTTATATTATAATGCCTACCTAACTGGGATCTCCTTAGATGGAGATTTTTTTCTTACCCACTGTGGCACACATCCCCTTAGTTAGTTTACTAAAGAGGCCCACGTAGGAGATTATATCATATTGAGGCTAATGGGTCCAAATATCCATACATTGGGATCTAAGGTGTTCACCCATCCTATTTAAAGGATGTCCCAAAATATCATTAAATCCCTGAGATAATGTATGTCTATGAGTAAGAAGTCTTCAAATATCTGAGGCTAGAGATATATTGGAGGTGTCACTACACTCGAAGTGGATTCCCATCTTGATGATCATTGTGGAGTTACTCCTTAAGGAGCATTAACATGGTGTTAAGCCCTACCTTAAGGGTTCTATTATGTCGTGAATTATATTGCATATTAGGGCAATACTTGGCCCCCTTATAGCTCTTTAAATGCTAAATGTTATAAGAAGCTATAACTGCAGATTTATTGATTTATCTATAGTGCAAAGTTCTTATCAGAGGTGTTGCACAGACTTATAGGGTGAAAATCCTTGAATTCCATCCCATTTCCAATTTTTGGTCGCTAGGGTCAAAAAAGTGCAATTCACATCTTTCAACATCTTCTTATGATTGAAGAATTCTTCCACAACCTTGTGAACATCCTTTTTTAATAATATCCCAAAACTGTTGATAAAACAACAACGCAGGGAAGCCATCCAAACCCGGAGCCTTATCCAGACTGAGATTTTTAACCGTAAATTCGACCTCTTCCATTGAGGGAACCTTAAGAGAGGAGCTGGTTATCTTCCCTAGAAACAAGAGTCGAGAATACAATTCAAGAAGTCATTTACCTGTTCCCCATTTGTATTTCTTTGATCAGTCAACAAATTTTTGAAGAAATGAAATTGCTTCTTCTTTTATTTGCTCTTTCGTTCTTCTAGGAGTGATCCATCCAAAATTTTAATTTTGCCAATTCTATTAAAGCTTCTTCTTTTGAGGGTAGTCAAATGAAAGAACCTTGTATTTTTGTCTCCTTCTTTGAGCCACGTTACCCTCGATTTTTGCCGCTAGAAGATTTCTTCCTTAGCTAAAATGCTGTGATACTCTGAAAGTAAATGTCTCTCTTTTTCATTGCCCTCCAGCTCTAAGCCCACGTCTCCCCCTTCACTCTTCATCTACAAGTTAAGGATATCAGTTTTCTTAGCTCATACTTTCTTCTGAAAGATGTTTCCAAAACAATTATTATTCCACTTCTTGAGGTTCATTTTGACATGCTGGATGTTTTTTGGATAGTCTGAACAAGGTAGTCCCTTGAACGCTAAATCTCCACCATTCCTTAATAAATGTCTGGTAGTTCTTCATTTTGAAGCCACATTTTTCCAAACTTGAAGGGAGTTTTCCCTCTCGAAGAATCTTTCACTGACATAGCAGAATGGGATTGTGATCTGATCCTATCCTGGGGAGGGAATAGAGAAAGATGTCCTTTTTAAACCACTCTTCTGATGCTAGCATCCTATCTAATCTTACTTGAATAAGTTGGGCTCTAGCTCTCCTATTTGACCATGTGTATTTGCTTCCTTTCAAATCTATGTCCATTAAGTTAGAATTCATGAAAAAATGATTAAGGTCTTCCATTCCTACTGAATATTCCATGGATCCCCCTTTTTTCTTTGAGGGAGAAGCTGGGGTGTTCAAATCCCCAACCACCAACCAGTCAGATCCAGAAATGATGTTTTTGAAAATTAGAAGGTGCTGCCACAATTTCTTTCTTTCTTTGTGAGAAGTGTGAGAATAGATATTCGATAGGACCCAAATATTTCCATTTGCCATATTTTGAATCATCACTGCCATATGATTTCCTCTTTCTAACAAAAGTCTACCTTTGTCATCCTTGCATAGGGGTCATGCTAATCTTCTCCGTATCATTCCAATTTTAACGGTCTTATAACACACCATTGATTATTATTATTATTATTATTATTATCATCTTAGGCCTTGTGATGGAAGATTAATAACAATTAAGCTTTCATGGTGAATTGGTATGTTTTATTGTTTGTGGGCACAATGGCCTTCAACCATAACATGTATAAGTAAATACTTTTGAATGTATTGTGTTGGTTTTAGACCACCACGAAACTTTGAATAAGGTTTTAATATTTTTATTTTTTAATTGGTCAAAGACATGGTAATTGGTATTTTATTGTTGAATATTAATATGGTCTTTGACCATGCTTATTGGTATTTGATCATTGGATAATGAGTTGGTCTTTGACCAAACTCGTATGACATTGATGGGTTGATTATTTAGTTGCTTATTACACGAACCATGTAATAATTAAGGTTTAAATTGTTTTTGGGATGATCTTTGACCACTCATATAAACACCTCCAACTATTTTTGGGAGGGAAACTACAAATCATGGTGGTGGTAGTAAATTTATCCACTACGCGGCATCTGTGTATGAATTAATACTAATTAATTCCTTGAAAATACTGAAGCTTCTTGGAGAAGCTGACTACATACAACTCATTTCAATGTTTACTCTCCTTTTCCGGTTCGAGCTCTCTTCCAGTTCAGGAATTTGTAGGTGTTTAAATTTTAGCATTGTTTTTAAATCCTATTTGGGTTAACTATGTATGGAGATCTGTCAACTATTACCATCAGGGATATTTTCATTTTTCTCTAATAATTACAAATGTTATTATCTTGGAATATAATTTCTTTTTATATATTTAAGGAAGTTATGGGTTTTGGTGGGTTATATTCTGAGGATATTTCTAAAGTAAATATTATGCAAAGTTTTTTTTCTCTTGCATTTTGGGTTCTCATACCTATAGGAAGGAATTTTGGAAGGGTTTTGTGAGAATTTTTGGAAGCACAATGGACTATGGAGTGAATCAATTCATACAAACTTTAATCAATTTAAAATTTACTTTCTCAAGCCAAAAACCAATTAACCATTCATTAATGTGTGCACAACTTTATACAACATACATTAAAATAACTATAAGCAAGAGAGATAACACAAAAACACAATAAATAAGTGGGAAACCCTCAAGGGGAAGAAAACCCACTTTCAATTTTTCTGATTTTACTCACAATAAAGACTCAAGAAAATATACACATTACAAGATATTTTTTTAGTAAGGAAGCAACCCCACAAGGAGCACCAACCCCTAAACCCTTGTGGATATTACTCACAACAATATACTTGCATGAATATGACTCATCACACAATATTTTTACAAGAACATCATTGATAAAATGTTGCAACAACTCAACTGACGGTGATCACAAAATTCAGCTCCAAACACCTTCAAATCCTTACTCAAATACTCATTCTACTAGCTCACTATATATCTCACTTTATTCATTTTTCTAATGTAGAACAATACACAATTCATAATACTTTCAATAAGTTAAGAGATTTCACACAATTACCTTTACCAAGCTCTGGAGGGAGGATCAACACAAAGAGCTTAAAATTGCAACAATTGATAAATATCACCCTAAAATGAATTTATAACAAATAATAACCTATTCCATACCTTCCATGTACCTCTGATTATGTCAATTCAACTATTTATTTAATCATTTTATTAAAAAACTTCACTTACACTTCCATCCTTCATCTACTCTTCACTAACTCTTTACCCAAAATAGACAATTTTTGCTTTCTAGCCTCCAATGACATCTGTCAACCTTGTACCTTGTTGAAAAAACTTAAAAAAAGTTAAACGAGTCACTAATTTTATAGAAAATAGATCAAAAAACCACTTCCTCTTATCATGCTCAAAATTACGCTTCTTAGTGCTCTTAGAGACAACAGTCTGAAACATTTTTCTGTCATGTATATCTTTTTCTCCACAAGGCTTATTCCTCTACAAATTTGATAAAATTTAAAAGTATCTACAAGCAACATATGTTCCAAATTTCATCCATTTTCATTGTGTAATTTAAAATTTATGACTATTTTCCTAAACAACCATTATGTCAAACAATTTACATGCATTCTTAGTCCAGATAGAAACTACTTCATTGCTCCAAAAATACTTAGAATTAAGGTAAAATATTAAAAACCCATCTGGAGAATATCCTTTTTCACATAAATAAAAAAATTTGAGTCATTTGGAAATTATATGTGAAATTTATCGCTGTTTTTCCAAAAACATATCATTAAAAATTACATGCACAATAATTGTATCATTTTTCAAGCTAGAAAACATGGAATTTCAATTCATCATTTATCCAAAAATCATGTAATGATGCAAGTAAAATATCTAAATACAAACAAGGAAATTATTTAAATTTCTTCAAATATAAAACTCAGAAACTTGCTTCACAAAAAGAAGATCGTATTCTCAAAACAAAGTTTCACTAAAATTTAACCATATTTTCTTACAAAATTTTCCCTCTCCTATGATCCACGAGAATTTCTTATTCCACACCTTCCTTAGAAGCTATCATTCTCTCCCTCTCTCTCCTTCTCCTAACTTCCATTCGAATTCATCACCTTAAATGTAACCTCTTCTTGAAACCTAACTAAATTTTCAAAACTCACAATGACTCTTCACATACCCTACTACATAATAGAGCATTTTTACATTTTTTGAATCATTTCATGATTTATACATCTCTCCTATGACCTATTCAATGTGTCCTATCCACCTAAAACACTCTCTTACAAACACTAAGACCTCCCTTCACCCACTTTACAAGCCAAATTCTACCTTTTCAAGATTTACAAGCCAATTTTCACTCTTTCAAGATTTTACAATTTCAAATCCCATCTTATAGGCAAATTAAAATAATAAGGAAAAATAAAATTTTAATCCTTCTTAACATATTTAAATTATTTATATCGATTCCATAAGACCTCTAAAAAATGACCACAAGTCAAGATCATGAGAAGAAGGATGATCATCACTTTGAGGTTCTTCATTCTCTGATGTTCCTTCATCACAGTCTTGGCTTCAAACACTTACACACACTCTTATAAAAATTATTTAATCTATCACATACGCACTTAGCTCTCAAAAAATTCTTTCAAACCTGTTACACTCTGTCTCTTGGGTCACACTTTTTCCCTCTTAAAGAACTAGTTCAAATTTGAACTTTAGTTTCACTTTTATACCTTCCTCTAGATTCGAAATAACACAAGGTTGGTTTTTACATCTACACCTATCTCCAGGAAGAGAAAGAAGGGGAAGAAGAGCTCAAATATCTCCATCTCCACCTAATAGAACCTTGTCAACCACCTCCACCTGGTAGGCCTTTCATCCAATCAACAAGGGTTCTCAAGCCAATCAGAATGGCGCAACCATCGAATCCGTATGTCAATTTCACTGGCACCGGCCCACTTGCTCTCAATGCACAACATCCAATCCCAGTTGCAGCATTGAAGAACATTCCATACTTCACTGGAGAGAACCAGACTACTCTTGGTGATCATGTTAAAGACATTTCCAACCTTTTTGCAATTCATGAAATCAATGAGATGCAAGTTGCTGTCAAATTGTTGGCATCCTCATTCAAGGGGAAATCTTTACAATGGTTTAGGAGCTTGCCTCAGGTTCTATCCAAAATTGGAACCAGCTATGTATAGCCCTCCACGAGCAGTTTGGAGAGAAGGGAGACAACTTGTCCCTTTTAGAGCATCTGACAACCATCAAGAGAGCTCCCAATGAGCAGCTGACCGACTTCAACTTCAAATTTCAAAGGACTTGGGAGAGGATTCCAGTGGCAGTAAGGCCAGCAACAAAAGGTGCTTTTCTATATTACCTTAAAGCCTTAAATTCTGATATTTCTATGTTAGATTCAATCCATGGGAGGCACAACTATCCCTGTTGCTTATAGCATTGCCATTAGAGCTGAAAATTGTTTTAATTCAAGCTGGAAAGCTAGCTCCTAGGCCTCCAATGCCATTATATCCAAGTTTAGAGAGCCCAAGTACTATTCAAGCACCTGTCTTAGCTCCTATTCCCACTCCTAGAAATCAGAATTCAAGTGAAGCTTCTACTTCATCTTCTAGTGCCTCAAACAAACTTCAAGAAGTCATGAAGCAACTGCAAAGTTTAGGCAATGAGCTGGTTACACTCAAGAGGAAACAAGCCCAACGTTTTAGACCTTCTTATCAGCCTTAAGCTTGGCCTAATAGTGTTGGTTTTCAAATAGGACTTTTAAGAAGAGCAACAGTCAGGGGACAAGAAGTCCCTCCTCTTTAATGGGAGAGGTTCCCTTATTCAGAAATGAACTTATTTACAAATGTACAAAATATTATTTTATGGTTGAACTTGGATATTACGAAAGTGTTTTCCACAAGGATCATCAGTTACAAAAGGACTGAGGAAAGGAAATAAGAGGATGAGCAGAATAGCAACATTCAGAATTATAGATAGCAGAATAATTCTTTATGTATGCGAAGTTTCAAGGAATTTAAGACAAGATCATTTGCATTGGCTGAATAGGATTAAATTTAAAGACACAAAGTTCTGTAAATAACCTTCTTCAAATTCATTAATCAAGGACACAAAGTTCCTTCTTGGTTATACAAGATCACTGTATTTGCAAAACCGGACAGTATGCAATCAGAGAGACTAATAAATTAGAGACAAAATGATCTTCACAATATTAAATGAAAACACAGAGATAACAGAGATCAGATAGACAATGAATGGAAAGCCCTTTTGTATTGATTTCTTTAAGATCTATTTACACTTTCAGAAAATATGCCAAGTTCTTCCTCCCTTTGGAATGGCGTGGAAAGGCCATTATATAGCTTACAAATCAGTTATTCTTTGTAACCGCTTCTTTAATCAAGAACAGTTAAGGACCGCCAATCGTAACGCCTTAACTTCTTACAAAGAAAACGGAAGGAATAGGAAGAAGAGAAAAGAATGAAGAAGGAGACAGGTGGACAGTCACTGAGAGGGACCCACCGTCTTCGGAAACCGCTGCTTGAATTTTCTTCCACGTATCAGCTATGTCCTTGCCACGAGGGACACACCAGAATTTTCATCTTGAGGATGACAATGAATATCTTTGAAAACTGATGTAACCAGCGTCTTGAGAGCTTCGTCCTTCTGCCAGCTGTCCTTGAAATTTGATCTTCGGATTGATAGCATCAGAGCCGCAACTTAAATTCATATTTTAGCATATTCGGGTCGAGCGGGAAAAACTAAGTATGAATTGCATTAGGTTCACTTGGGACATGTGAGACGCGAATGCGCGAAACACGCGGTTCGGGCGATTCGGGTGAAACAGGGAGAAGACGCACAAATGCATTTTGGGACATTTGGGACGAAAACGCGCGAAGGACGCGGTTCGGGTGTTTCGGCCGAAATTGGAACAGTTTGCATTTTTGGCTTCGGGACACTTGGAACAAAAATGTGCGAAGTGCGCGACTCGGGCGTTTCGGCCGAAAATGGAACAGAGCGCACTTTTTAACTTCGGGACAGATGGGACAAAAAGCGTGAAGTGCGCGGTTCGGGCGGTTCGGCCGAAAATGGAACAGAGCACACCTTTTAACTTGGGACAGATGGGACAGGAAAGCGCGAAGTACGCGGTTCGGGCGGACCGGCCGAAAATGGAACAAAAGGCCCGTTTGAACTTGGGACATTTGGGACAAAAAGTTCCAGAGTACGCGGTTCGGCCGGTTCGGCCGAAAATGGAACGACTTGCACTTTTTTACTTGGGCTATTTGGGACATGCAAGAGCGAAGTACGCGGTTCGGGAGTTTCGGCCGAAAAGGTTCCAACTTGCACTTTTTGACTTTGGGACATTTGGGACAAAAACTTCCGACGGGCCCGAAAATGGAACAACTTCGGGGATTTCGGCCGATCGGGGAACAGAACGCACTTCGGAACTTGGGACACGTTGGGACAAAAATGTCCGACAGGCCCGAAAAAGGAACAAAATGACCCAAAACACAGATTTTCTCAATTTCACGACTTATGCACTTAAGAGAAAAACACTTAAACTCAAAATTTTGAAATTTTTTACTTTTATTAGGGCAGGGAATTTTGAGTGGACAACAGCTGGCTCCTTCTGGGGATGACTTGGCATAATTCAAGGAATGAGGCAAGGCAAGAACTTAGACAAACTCAGTGGAAGTAGACCAGTGCCTTATCCATTGGGCAACGGAGTCAAGAACAGACCAATACAGAGGGCAACACACCAAAACAACAAAAGGAAAACACACCAAAAGCAGAGAAGCAAAAACACTGTACAGAATATACAAGGGACTCCCTAATCACCTAGGACTTGAACAACTTGAGATACTGCCCACTATAAGGAAGTGGGAGAGAAGAACCATCCATGTAATCAAGATAAAAGGAATTCTCACCAGCAAAGTGTCTGATCTTGAAAGGTCCGAGCCACAGGGAATCAAATTTTCCATGGCTGCCACGGGGTTCATGTCTTTTGTCCCATAACAGTACGATGTCTCCAACTTGGAAATCTCTGAACCTAGCTTTCTTGTCAAACAGGACCTTTACCTTCTGCTGGTGAACAGATATCCTATCAGCAACCACCAATCTGTCTTCATTCAGCTTGTGCAGGTACATAATTCTCTTGTCCAGGGCATCTTTGAAACTAGTATCCTCGATGGCCTTCATTAGATGCAAGGCCGGCAGTTCCACTGTCACTGGCAATTGAGCTTCTACTCCATATACTACTTGAAAAGGAGACATTCCAATAGCTCTCTTTGGTGTAATCCTGTCTGCCCAAAGAGCATCATAGAGCTTCTTGTGCCAGTTTCGCTGAGACTCATTGACTAACTTCCTTATGATAGTCACCAGATTTTTGTTAGTAGATTCTGCCTGCCCATTTCCTTGAGGGTAGTAATCTGAAGAGTGAGCCAAAGAAATACCATGCCCATAGCAGAAGTCCATTATCTCAGCTGAAGAGAAATTCGAGGCATTATCTGTTACAATCTTGTTAGGCACACCATACCTTACCAAGATGTTCTCTTTGATGAAGCTGCATACCACTTCAGAAGTAGTGCTCTTGACCGGAATAGCTTCCACCCATTTGGTGAAGTAGTCAGTGGCAGTAAGTACATGAGTGTGACCAGCACTAGAAGCAGGATTGAGTGTACCAATGAAGTCCAGACCCCACTGTTGAAATGGCTCCTCAATCACAACTGGCTTGAGAGGCAGAGAAGCCAATTTAGGTCTTCCCACAAAAGTCTGACAAGCCTCACATTTTTCAACCCACTTGGATGCATCTCTAAACAAGGAAGGCCAATAGTATCCTCCACGGAGTATCTTGTGAGCAGTAACCGTTGATGAAAAGTGCCCTCCACATGCATGATCATGAAAAGCTGAGAGCAACTTTCTCTACTGTTCCTTGTCCACACACTTCAAAAATCTCCCATCCAAGCCACGCTTGAACAAAGCATTTTCCCATAATACATATTGCACTGACCTCAATTTAACAGTCCTCTTTTCTTTGGCAGTTAAATGAGAGGGGCATTCCCCATAGGTGAGAAAATGGGCGATGTCAGCATACCATTCGTCAACTGAACTAAGGAACAGAACGGTAGGAAGATCAGCTTTCTCCAGTAATTCATGCTTAGCTCCTTCAGCAATGAGCTCACAAAGACCTTTTCCACGAACCAGCTTGGTCGGCTTAATGTCAATGTCATACTCTTGGACCTTAGCAACCCAATTCCCTCTCCTGGATCCAAATTCTTGTTGTGTGAGAATTGACTTAACAGTGGTATCTGGAACCAGCACCATGGAATGAGAGTTGAGGATGTAAAAGCGAAACTGCTTGACTGCTTTAACCACTGCAAAAGCATGTTTCTCCATCATGGTGTATTTCAACTCATGATCCTTCAGAATATAGCTCATGAACGCAATTGGTATCTCATGCTCATCAGAGTCTTCTTGAGTTAACACAGCAGCCAAGGTATTATCTGTAGCATAGCAATAGATGATGAAATCTCTATTGAAATCAGGATAGGCTAAAACTGGAGTTTTAGCGATAGCTCTCTTGATACCTTCAAAGGATTCCTTTCCTTCAGAAGACCAACCAAATGTTTGCTTTCCTTTCATCATCTAAGAAATATTCAAAGTTAATTCTACAAAATCAAGGATGAATCTTCTCAAGAAATTGATCTTACCGAAGAAGGAGTGCACGCCCTTTTTACTGGTTGGGAGAGGAATTTGCTGGATGGCTTGAACTCGTTCAGGATCAATCTTAATCCCATCCTTGGAGACAATGTGCCCTAATAGTTTTCCCTCAGTGACACAAAAGACAGATTTTTTAGGGTTCAGAGAGATTCCATGCTCTCTGCATCTCAACAGAACTGCTTCTAGGTGATCAAAATGATCCGCTCTTGTCTTTGAAAACACTGTCAGGTCATCAAGATATATGACAATACATTTCCCTTTCAAACTCCCAAAGGCCAGATCCATAGCTCTCTGGAAAGTTGCACCAGCATTAATAAGCCCAAAAGGCATTCTCTTCTAAGCAAAGGTGCCCCAAGGAGTAGTGAAAGCTGTTTTATGTTGATCTACAGTATCAACCTCTACCTGATTGTATCCAGAAAATCCATCAAGCATAGATAACATTTCAGAGCCTGTTACTGCTTGCAATATCTGATCCATCATGGGCAAAGGATAATTATCTTTCAGAGAAGCCTGATTCAGGTTCCTGAAATCAACACAGATGCGGATCTCACCATTCTTTTTTCTGACAGGCACAATTTTTGCAATCCATGTTGAATGGTGAATGGGAAAAATAATTTTAGCCTTCAACAACTTCTGTATCTCCTGAAAGATGGTGTCAGCTACTTTGGGGTTGTATTGTCTCTGTTTCTGCTTGAAAGGCTTAATTCCAGGCTTGAGGGGAATAGAGTGCTGCATATCTTTTGGTTTGAAAGCTTTCAAATCTTCATAGGAGTAAGCGAGAACATCTTTATACCTTTTTAGAAGATCAATTGCTTTTCTCCTCTCGTCTGCTGTGCAACATTTTCCAATGTTCACGAGCTTGGGGTCAGTACAACTCCCAATATCAATCTTATCATACTCAGCCGATTGCTGAGGCCCAGAAGAAGCTCTAGATTTCACATACCTGTCATGCTTATCAAATAGTTCCTCCAAACTCACCAGCCCTTTAGGAATCTTGTTTCCTTTGAGCTTAATGCACCCTTCCTGATCTGTTTCTTCTCCTTGGGTGACAGCTTGGCCAAAGGACACACTTTCACGAGGCAGGTTGTCACTTCCCTCAAAATACAGTTGTTCGAAATTGCCCTTGAGTTCCAGGAAGGAAAGCAAATGTTGATCATTATTGAAGACTTGCCAGTTATTGGCATTATCAGGTACACTAGGCCGATGGACCATCTCAATGGTGAACTTATCCTGAGAAAAGTCAGGATGAGGAATCAGTAGTGATCCTGAGACTGCCAACGAATCAGCCCTGCTGTTCTTTTCCCTAGGTACTGCTTCAATAGAGAAAGCATCAAGGAACTCAATAGAATCCCAAACCTGATTCCGGTAATGCCTTAACCTTCCATTTTTTACTTGAAAAAGGTTTCTGACCTGATTTACAATCAACTCTGCGTCACCACGAGCCAGAAGATTCTTTATACCTTGTTCTTTGGCCACCTGCAATCCGAGAATGAGAGCCTCGTATTCTGCTGTGTTATTAGTATTCTCGAACTGCAACTTAAATGAAAAAGGATGAAGGAAACCTTCTGGTGACACCAGCAGGACACCAGCTCCAGAACCAGCCGAGGAACAACTTCCATCAAATTCTAAAATCCAAATACCATTAGGATCTTTAGGTGACATTCTGGGAAGTTGGATTTCATCAGGGGACATAATCATGTAATTGCCATGACCCATATCCTCATAGAGTATTTGTGCTCTAGGATCATCTATTTTCTGCACAATATACTCAGACTACTTCTCGGGCAACAACTTCTTCATTTGTCCATTGACAGGCACGAGTGCATGCGACCAGTCCATTTGGATTTCTCCACCCACATCTTTGCAGAAGTTCCTACTTAGCAACATCCCGTATGAAGGAGGGATATCTGCTACTAAGATAGTAGCCAACACTTTCTTTTCAGGCAAGGCAGCAAAAGCCACTTGTGCATCTTTAATCCTCCCGACCAGGGGCACTTCTTTGCTTTCCATGGAGTAACAGGATCCATAAGTGCGAGTGAGGGTCAGGCCTAAAGCATGAGCTACTTTAGCAGGCATTACATTATCTGAGGCTCCTGAGTCAATGACACAATTACTGAGCCTATGGCCAGCTATTAGGAGCATTACGTAAAATGGTTTAATTTTGTCACCAGGCGAGGTGACAGCAGCTACCAGACTGGGCTGTGGTGCAGAAGGAGGAGTAGGTAGAAGGCCTTTAGAAGTGGTCTTAGAGTTGGAATTAACAAAGTGGATCATTTTGGCAAAGGCTTTGGGATGGGTTTGATAGTACTCAGCTTCTGAGATTTGTACCTTGGTCTTTTTCAGGTGATCAACAATATCAAAGGATCCAGAAGTGGACGGGCCATCATCATTTGGAATTCTAGGCTTATCAACTTTAGGAGAAAAAGAAGAAGCAACTTTGGTAACTGGATTGATAGGACTCACCTTCTGTGTAGACGAAGTAGGGATAGGAGATCCTCTTCTTGCAATTACGGGAATAGTTGCCGACTGCTCCTTGGATTTCTTAGGTGGCTGGGTCACCTTCTCCCTCTGCTTTGTCTGTTCTCGAGTCATGACAGCAAAAGATTCGTTGTTCATGTCTGCTACCACTTCATCATAATCATCAATGCCCTCAGTGGTAAAGAAATTCACTCGAGATCCCTCAAGTTCCTCTGCCTCATCATCAAATTCTCTCGCAAACTCTTCGCAAGCTTCATTATCCTCATCATCATCCGGCTCTTCAACTTCACAGGTTGCATTCACAGGTACCCTAACAGGAGGTCCTTCAAGTGCTAGTCTTGTTTGAGAAGTAGGCAAACGATTCCTGGGCTGGAAATTTCTCCTCGGAACGTCTGCATAAGGAGCGTGCTGAGCCAGTTGTTTCTTTATAGCAATAAGATCATTTGCAAGTTTCTGAACTAATGGGTCAGTGTTAGGTCCAGGGGTGGAAGAGGAAGAAGCAGCAGACTTAGATTTGGAAGTGTCTCTTCTCAACTTCCCTGACATGATCAAGTCATCCTCGACACTAACAGCCAGTTCTTGATCCAGAGCTAACGTTCTGAGATTAGCCCTTCTTAGTGCATAACTAACTTTAGGTGATTGAGCATTCAGGAAGAAACACTTTTGAATTTGATCAACAGGTCGAGTATTTGCAGGAATTTTGTTGATCAGTCTGTTGAATCGGGCCACAAACTCTCTCATAGGTTCTTGCGAATCTTTCTTTATCTGAGAAATTTGGGCAAGCAAAGCATGCACATCTTCTGCCGGCTTGAAACGGTTTTCGAACTGAGTTCTCATTGTGTCCCAGTCGGTTATAGCACCAGCCGGAAGGTGAAAGAACCAATCAGCAGCATTTTCTTGCAAAGTCTCCACGAACAGTCTTACGGAGACGTCTTCATGTTCAACTCCCAAAACCCCACATGCAACTATGAAGGCTGCAATATGTTCATCAGGATGTACCTTGCCATCACCTTTGAATTTCGGGAAGTTCTTCCGGTTACCTCTGGGTAACTCATGTAGAGGCTGAGTAAGGGCCAGGGGCCCGACACGCTGACCCCATGGCAATTGTGCCGCCATTCTTGGAAAAACGGCTTGGAGAGGAACTTTAACACCAGCAAGAGTCAAAGCTCGTAGATTGGGACTAGCAGGTTCTGAAGGAATACCACCCGTAGGACTTCTATCTTGAACAGGTGGAGTGCTCGTTGAACGAGTTCTTCTATTTCTTGTTGAAGGGAAAGGAAAACCCTGCTGCTCCAAAAGCTGAAACTGAGAGTCTTCAATACCAAGGGTCCTTCTCCCTCGAGTGAAACGCGGAGTCGCCAGATCAAAAGATGATCAAAAATTACTGAACTGGAATGTGATTTTCCCCAGCGGAGTCGCCAAAAACTGTTGGTTTTCAAATAGGACTTTTAAGAAGAGCAACAGTCAGGGGACAAGAAGTCCCTCCTCTTTAATGGGAGAGGTTCCCTTATTCAGAAACGAACTTATTTACAAATGTACAAAATATTATTTTATGGTTGAACTTGGATATTACGAAAGTGTTTTCCACAAGGATCATCAGTTACAAAAGGACTGAGGAAAGGAAATAAGAGGATGAGCAGAATAGCAACATTCAGAATTATAGATAGCAGAATAATTCTTTATGTATGCAAAGTTTCAAGGAATTTAAGACAAGATCACGTGCATTGGCTGAATAGGATTAAATTTAAAGACACAAAGTTCTGTAAATAACCTTCTTCAAATTCATTAATCAAGGACACAAAGTTCCTTCTTGGTTATACAAGATCGCTGTATTTGCAAAACCGGACAGTATGCAACCAGAGAGACTAATAAATTAGAGACAAAATGATCTTCACAATATTAAATGAAAACACAGAGATAACAGAGATAGATAGACGATGAACGGAAAGCCCTTTTGTATTGATTTCTTTATGATCTATTTACACTTTCAGAAAATATGCCAAGTTCTTCCTCCCTTTGGAATGGCGTGAAAAGGCCATTATATAGCTTACAAATCAGTTATTCTTTGTAACCGCTTCTTTAATCAAGAATAGTTAAGGACCGCCAATCGTAACGCCTTAACTTCTTACAAAGAAAACGGAAGGAATAGGAAGAAGAGAAAAGAATGAAGAAGGAGACAGGTGGACAGTCACTGAGAGGGACCCACCGTCTTCGGAAACCGCTGCTTGAATTTTCTTCCACGTATCAGCTATGTCCTTGCCACGAGGGACACACCAGAATTTTCATCTTGAGGATGACAATGAATATCTTTGAAAACTGATGTAACCAGCGTCTTGAGAGCTTCGTCCTTCTGCCAGCTGTCCTTGAAATTTGATCTTCGGATTGATAGCATCAGAGCTGCAACTTAAATTCATATTTTAGCATATTCGGGTCGAGCGGGAAAAACTAAGTATGAATTGCATTAGGTTCACTTGGGACATGTGAGACGCGAATGCGCGAAACACGCGGTTCAGGCGATTCGGGTGAAACAGGGAGAAGACGCACAAATGCATTTTGGGACATTTGGGACGAAAACGCGCGAAGGACGCGGTTCGGGTGTTTCGGCCGAAATTGGAACAGTTTGCATTTTTGGCTTCGGGACACTTGGAACAAAAATGTGCGAAGTGCGCGACTCGGGCGGTTTGGCCTAAAATGGAACAGAGCACACCTTTTAACTTGGGACAGATGGGACAGGAAAGTGCGAAGTACGCGGTTCGGGCGGACCAGCCGAAAATGGAACAGAGCACACCTTTTAACTTGGGACAGATGGGACAGGAAAGTGCGAAGTACGCGGTTTGGGTGGACCGGCTGAAAATGGAACAAAAGGCCCGTTTGAACTTGGGACATTTGGGACAAAAAGTTCCGGAGTACGCGGTTCGGCCGGTTCGGCCGAAAATGGAACGACTTGTACTTTTTTACTTGGGCTATTTGGTACATGCAAGAGCGAAGTACGTAGTTCGGGAGTTTCGGCCGAAAAGGTTCCAACTTGCACTTTTTGACTTGGGCTATTTGGGACAAAAACTTCCGACGGGCCCGAAAATGGAACAACTTCAAGGATTTCAACCGATCGAGGAACAAAACGCACTTCGGAACTTGGGACACGCGGGAAAAAAATGTTCGACAGGCCCGAAAAAGGAACAAAATGACCCAAAACACAGATTTTCTCAATTTCACGACTTATGCACTTAAGAGAAAAACACTTAAACTCAAAATTTTGAAATTTTTTACTTTTATTAGGGCAGGGAATTTTGAGTGGACAACAAATAGGCAGCCATATCAGCCTCAAAGACCACCCAATCTAGCTGCAAATTAGAATCAAGCAAGGCCTCCTACCAACAGACCATTTCAACCCGATAACCCCAATGTTGCATCCACATCCAGAGCTTTGGTATCGGTGCAAAATAACATGGCCCAAGAATATGATTGGTGTTTCCCATGCAGTCAGCCACATAACCAATCAATGTGCTTTAACAGTGCATTAAATCAGGCTCTTATGGTGCAAACCATTGGTGGGTCGTAAGAGTCCAACCACGAAGAGGATAAGCAGCAAGAAGCACCTCAGCAAGGAACATGTCCGAACGAAACTACTCTTGTCAATTGGCAGGCTGAAGATTTCTGTGGTATGAATCAAATACCCTCTCAAAGTGTTGCAGCCAACACAAGGTCAAAAAGGAGAAATTTGGGTGAAGGAAATCCATTGGCTCCAAGTAATCCACAACCTTCTACCACTCCACAAGCTATTGGCAAACAAAATGTAGTCCCAAACATGCAAGGAGCACCCAAACCAGCTCCTAAACCAACTCAAATACCAGTTGTTGCTACCCACATGCAAGGGATGAATATGCAAACCAAGGGACAACAAATAGATCCTTCATCACCATTTAGTATCATTGATCAGATGAAGAAGACAAATGTAAATATATCAATGTGGGAATCCCTATCTATCCCAGGCCAGAGAGATTTGCTACAAGCTGCCATGAAGGACTAGCCAACTTCGAATCAGCAAGTCCAAATACAAGATAAGGTGCTCACAAATGTTGCCCAGCCTGAAGGGAATCATGGAGGACAACAAAGTAAAATGTTGAAGGCCCCTCCTTTTTATGTCTCATTAATCATTGGAAACCAATTGGTGCACAATTGCATGATTGATTCCGGGGCAAGTAGCTCAGTGATGCCCAAGCAAATAGCTGATCAGCTAGGACTACAATATGAAACCATATCCAAAGGGGTAGTGCAGTTGGATGGGACAGCAGTAACAACAGTTGGGGTGATTAGAAACTTGAGACTTACCTTGCATGCATGTCCAAATGTTGTTGTTTTACAAGATGTATCAGTTATAGACCTTCCACCACTCTTTGCCCTATGTTTTTCAAGAGATTTCACAGCCAAGATTGGAGGATATTTGTTTGCTGATTGGTCACACATGCTGTTCAGAATGAGGTATGGAGCCAAAGTTACAATCAGTTCTGAACCTATTGCAAACTTCCACATTGAGCCCTACACTCCAAGTCAGATCAATGCCAACTATTCGGCATTTGATCAAGAATATCACCCAAGCACTGATGAAGTTGACACCAAGGTTGGAAGCATCCTGGATCTAACTCTTGATGAATGGGCAAACAAGGTGCATGCTTTTGATCCTTATCAAGAAGTAGAAGAATCTGAGCTAGGATTCTATTGCATACATGAAGGAAATCAGCCCATTCCTAGCATCACCAAGCCAGACCACAAGGATGACAATGAGGTATGGTAGCTATTTTTTGATGGATCAAGGAGTAGACAAGGTGCCGGAGGGGGAGCCATGCTGGTTTCACCTCAAGGAGTAAAGTACTATTTAGATTTTAGATTTCATTTTTCATGCTCCAATAACACTACTGAATATGAAGCCTTGGTGCAAGGGATGCATTGGGCAATAAAGAGAGGGATAAAGAACTTGCAAGTCTTTGGTGACAGTTAATTGATTGTAAATCATGTCAAAGGGCAGCATGCTGCCAAGAATGATCTACTCAAGTGCTACAAGAATAGGGTGTGGGACCTCATTGAATATTTTGAGGGCTTGGCATCAAATCAGTTCCTAGGAAAGAGAACCAAGCTGCTGACAGGCTTGCAGCAGTTGGGGCAGCCTTTGTTATTGTGGAAAGCATTCAAAAGGACAAGGTACAACCAAACATCCATGTGATTGTGAGGCCTTCAATGCCGGATAACAATGTAAGTTGGCAAGTGTTTGAAAATGATCAGCAAATCATCCATTTCTTGCAAGAAGAGGCTGAATTCTCAGCCAAAAATCAGAAAAAGTTAGAGCAGCAGTATGGTGACCAAGTGGTGCAGCTGAGAACCAACAAACTACCAAAGGGAATTATTACTTTGGAGTCCATTTTCAATACTAATGATCATTTTAGGAAGGAGAAAGAAAACATCCAAGTGAAGGGAGAAGATTCAGTGTCCATCTCAGTAGAAAGAGGCAAATCACTCCAAATTGGTAAGATGAAAACTGATCAAGAAAGGTATGAGTTCATACAACTTTCCCTTATGTGTTTTCTTGGAGCTATGAAGATTTGAAAGGTTTCAATCCCGAGTTAGCTCAACACACCATTGAATTGGACCCAAATACTAAGCCCATCAGGTAGAAACAAAGGCCAGTCAACCCCCACATGGAGCCTCTCATGAGAAAAGAATTGAATAAGTTGATAGAATCAAGAATCATATTCCCTATCAAGCATTCTAGTTGGGTTGCCAACTTGGTTCCAGTCAGAAAGAAGAGTGGGAAAATCAGATTGTGTGTTGACTTCATAGATTTGAATAGAGCATCTCTCAAGGATCATTATTCACTTCCTTCCATGGAGCAGATTTTACAAGTTGTTGCTGGCTCCGAGAGGTTTTCACTACTTGATGGCTATTCAGGGTATAATCAGATTATGGTGAAGGAAGAAGATCAGTTCAAGAAATCCTTTACAACTAAATGGGGAACTTATGCATACAGGAAAATGCCATTTAGGTTGTCCAACGCTGGAGCTACCTTCCAAAGAGCAATGGACATGGCGTTCAAAGGTTTGATTAACAACATGGTAATAATATATCTTGATGATATCACTGTTTTTTCAAAGAATGCAGCAGACCACCTCTTTCATTTGAGACAAGTCTTCCAAAGGTGCAGGAGATTTGGAGTGTCTTTGAATCCTGAGAAGTGTATCTTCCTAGCACATGAAGGAAAGCTCCTTGGCCATATTGTCTCCAAAGAAGGATTAGAAATTGATCCAGAGAGGGTTGAAGCCATAAGAGCACTACCGTTTCCAAGCCACAAGAAGGCCCTTCAGAGTTTCTTGGGAAGAATAAACTTTATTCAGAGGTTTGTCCCAGATTTTTTAGCCCTTGTCAAACCTATCACCAAAATGTTGAAGAAAAGCATGGCTTTCAAGTGGAAAACAGAAGGCAATGAGGGTTTTGAAGCAATCAAAGAAGCCATCTCCCAAGCACCAACTCTCATCAACCCAGATTTCTCCAAGGATTTCATCCTCTATGCATTTGGAGGTAATGATACTATTTCTGCCATTTTGGTGCAGCAGAACAAGGATAATGATGAGCAGCTGATTGCTTTCTTCAGCCAAATCCTAGAGGACTATGAGGTGAGATATTCTTTTATTGAGAAGCATGTACTTGCAGTAATCAGATGCTTGAAGAAATTCAAACATCTAGTCTCAAACAACAAGGTTCAGTTGTTGGTCCCTCATGCGGGAGTAAAGGACTTCCTCCTCAACAAGGATTTGAATGAGAAAAGGGCAGGTTGGATCACTCGTGTCATGGAGTATGACATTGAGATCAAGGTCACTAAGCTGGTAAGAGGAAAAGGATTGTGTGAGCAGCTGATTCTAGGAAAGAAAAAGGGAGTATGCAATGAAAAAGAGGTTGTTTTAACAGTTCAAGACAGCCATGTGCAAGGTAGCACTCAAGAAGAGGATAATGTTGTTCCAACTCCTTGCTGGACCCAAGGTATAATGCACTTCCTAAGCACGGGCCTATGCCCTCCAGAGATGAACAAAACCCAAAGAAGACACTTCAGATTGCAGGTTGTCCCATATGCCATAGTAGACGGTGTTTTGTTCAAGAAAGATGTGAATGGAGTGCTACTGAGATGCATTAACACAAATCAGATTCATAGGGTATTGGAAGAGTTCCATGGTGGACCAGCTGGTGGTCATTTTACACCAAGAGTGACAGACCTGAAAATCATGAAGGCTGGTTACTATTGGCCCAAGATTTTTAGTGATTGCTTCGCATGGATCAAAAAGTGCAAGAATTTTGCATTCTTCACAGGTAACGAGAGGTTTGCTGCCCTCCCATTGCATCCAATTTTAGTTGACCAGCCGTTCATGCAATGGGGTTTGGACTTCATTGGAGTCATTAATCCCAATTCAAGCTAAGGGCATAAGTGGATTTTGATAGCCATAGACTACTTCACCAAATGGACTGAAGCAGTAGCACTCAAGGAAGCAAATGAGTCTAGCATCTTAGACTTCTATGAGGGGATAGTAACCAGATTTGGCATACCTGATACCATAATCTCAGATAATGTGATAGCATTCATTGGATCTAAGGTGACTGAGTGGGCTGTCAAGAACGGGATCTACCTAAGTACTTCATCAAACTACTACCCTCAGGGTAATGGCCAGGCTAAATCTACAAACAAGAACTTGTTGAGGATCATCAAGAGGACTTGTGATGAAAATCAGAGGTCTTGGCATACCAAACTGAAATTAGCCTTATGGGCTGATAGGATAACTCCCAAGAGATCCACAGGTAACTCTCCATTCAGACTTGTTTATGGAAGAGAGGAAATCTTGCCCATGTCACTTGAGTTGCCAACATTGGAACTCATGAAGCAATTAGAGTTGCTAGAGTTTGGGCCCATGGAGGTGAGATATGCAGAGTTGATGGATCTCCAAGAGATCAGAGATTAGGCATCCCAAGCAATGGAGAAGGATCAAGCTTTGATCAAGAAGACCTTTGATAGGAAGGCCAAGAGTAGATCTTTCCAAGTTGGAGATCTAGTGTTAAAATGGGATGCAGATAGAGCAAAACCGGGAAGGCATTCAAAATTTGATGCCATTTGGAGTGGCCCATACATGGTCACAAAGTGTAAGGACAATAATGCCTTCCAATTGTCTTCATTGGATGGTGAAGAACTGCAGATTCCAGTCAATGGAATCTATCTAAAGCATTGCTACTAAAGGGAAATTCTCCACCTTGTAAATATTAGCTTAGGTTTTCATTCTTCCAAGTGCTTGTGCACATTGTTTTGTTGTAGGTTGTTTTACTTTCCCTAAGTGCTTTGGCACACGCTTGTTGTCCCTGGAGATGTTTTGCAGCCCTTGATTCCATCGGGTGATATTCCATCTTCCTCTTTGCAACATTCTAAGTCAGTTGGGGTTCCAAACAGACAACTCATGACTCCATGCCCAATGGATGCTTCAGGCAACTGGTAACTTCATCCAGTAGGTAGATGACCCCGCTGAGTCACCAAAATTGTTATCCAAAATTCACCCTCAAGGTAATTTTGATAACATGCATCAGATTATTCAATCCCGAGCAAGTAGATTGATCCAAGGCCCGAAATCATGTTTTTGGTGCCCCCTCGGCTTCTCTCTAACTCTCCCATCCAAGGAGAAATCCCAACAAGTTGAGAAAATGGAAAAAATGCAAAAAATAAGGTTGCAGGACTGTTTTAAATAATTTTGGGTTTGAAGGGTTCGGGTCATACTGAGGTTCGTCGAACCAAGCTTGGGGCCGAAAAAAACAAGAAAATCGGCTAAGTCGGGCATTTTTGTCCCAGGCGGTCCGCGGGACAGTTGGGACATCGGGACACGAGGGACATGAAAAGTTGAATCGGACAAAAGCAAGAAAAATCATCTAAGTCTTTGTTTCGCACGGTTTGGGACAGCCGGGACAAAAGTACGCGTGGGATGCGAATCGGCCAGTTTGTCGAAAGACAGTCCATTTCGGGCAGTTCGGAGATATTCATCTGGGACAGCAAGGAAAAAAGTATGCGTGGGACACAAATCGGCTGGTTTTCCGAAAGACAGTCCATTTTGGGCAGTTCGGAGATATTCGTCCGGGACAACCGGGACAAAAGTACGCAAGGGACGCGAGGGACGCGAAAATCCGAATTGGCCGAAAGCAAGAAAAATAGTCTAAGTCTTTGTTTCACGCGGTTTCGGACAGCCGGGAAAAAAGTACGCAAGGGATGCATGGGACACAAAAAGTTGAAAAGGTTGCAAAAGAGACAAGGAGGCCCGCAGACGAATCAAATCTCGCCACGTGTCTTCACCATCGACCCAGCGGAGCGTGGCAAAAAATTAGAATTTTTGGCAAAATGTTTTGCCGAAAGTCCAAAGGGCAAGTTTTGGCCCACTGCCCCCACCATTGAATGGAATCTTTCCATGTGTCATCTAAGCGGCGGAGCGCGGGAAAAATTCAAAAAATTTCCAAAGACCAAAACGAGTCAAAATTTTAAATTTTTGCCCGCCAACCCGATTTGGCCATGTTTTGCCTAAATCTTCAAATGGCCATAACTTTTGATCCAGAGCTCATATTTTCACGTTCTTTATATCAATGGAAAGCTGGTGAAATTATATACATGATCCTAGGGTCATTTTTGAATTTTTATGGAGTTTGGAGAGATAAAATTGAAAAACGCCTCTGGCACGTGGTAATGGCCAGAAGTGACGTTTCAACAACCAGTTTTAATGCAAAATGGGTCGCATACTTCTTCAGCATGGCCAAAATGTCAGGGCATGGGTCTTTAAGGATGCCCATGCTGTTTTAATGCATCTTCATTCAATGAGGAATGGCTCCCACGTTTTTTACACGTTTTCTCTCTCCTTGGCTCGACCCATGCATTGTAAAAAGCCAGATTTGGCTCATTTTTTGGGGGAACATTTATTTGGATAGCAAGCTTATTCTTTCACCTTCAACAAGTGATTTTTGCAAGTATCAGACCTCTTGATGGTGGTAACAGGTTTTCTACCTTTTTGATGTTGTAATGCAAGGGTTTTGATAATGGAAATGACAATACAGGCTCTATGATCAGTTTTCAGTCCTTTGGTTGTGTTGTTTGCTTCATTTCAAACTTTCAATTACATCTTATTAGTTTGTGCATGATGTTTATGTTACATTCCATGATCTGTGTCTATCTATAGAAATAGAAGTGTTCACCACTCCTTTTCTGGTGTATCACCGCTTTAGTGTAGGCTTTCATTTTATGCATTCTCTCTCCCTTGTCCCTTGGAAATTTAGATTAGCATAGTTATTTTCCCCTGCATTAGAGTAGATTGTGGCAGGTAGTTTAGGAGCAAGAACCAGCTTTCTCTGGATATTCCTCTCTCATTTTGCAAGTCCCACACTTGGAGAGAGGTTTCAATGTTGTGCAATCACACTGGATGCTTAGAATGATCAAACTAGAAATCTGATCAACATCCAGGGGGTGCTGCTGATTTGCACTAACAAAATGATTAGTCAAGCTCCAAAATTTACCATATATGTTTAATATTACAAACATCAAACATGGTCATTAATTAGCTTTCACCAATCAAAAAAATCATAATGCAACTCAAAAGGCTCATACCCTTCACTAAACAATTATTTCCAGCACCATGTCTACACCTTTGAGCATCAAGACCACTCAAGAACAACTCAACTATGAAATTTAACCACTTTATGGAATAATCGAGACATTTATATAATTTACATAATATTTATACCTCATTAAACACCTATATGTGTAAACCACATCAACTTTACTCTTCACCAAATCAAGCTACCTAGAAAGTAGTTTCACAAAATCAATTGATTTGCACCATTTATTCCACTTCTAAGACCTAAAAATTCATTAAATAGAAACAAAATTCATCCATATTCACTTTCTATGTGATATAAACCATCATTAAATCCATTACATGCATCATTCAATCCATTACATGTATCATTCAATTCAATCTTTCATCCTTAGTTGATCTGTCTTGGAAAACCAACAATCTTATTCCTCACAAACTAACCTGGATGACCTATCAAATCTCATAATCAAGAGATGAAAATTATACCACTAGAAATCACTTTGGATCATCTTTCCATAAAATATTGGTACTCCTTTCAAATACAAGCATAAAGCCTTCAACCAAGACCATCTCTTCAAACTACTTGAAACTGCCCCAAAACTACCCTTTGACTAGTCTTCAGAAAAAGGGTACACTTTGATATTTAGAAACATCACCATGAAATTAAACCACCATGAAAATCAATAAAAACTCACATAATAAGAACAATGTTTATTTATTTTGCAAATCCTTTGGACAACCTTGTCCCAAACTAGACTTCTTCATAAATAGGTCTGTTTGAGTGAGGTCTACTCATCACCATGAACTCTACCATACCTTTCTGGAAACCTGGAGGAGTCCTCTACATAATAAAATTATTATTATTATACTATAAAAAATCTATGTACACTTATGAGAAAATATCTTCTATCACTTTTGAGCTAGGGTTTCAAGCACACAAAAAGTTGTTTACTTTCTTAACATTCGTTCATAAAAATGTGACGATAAAATGACCTCATTCCATTTTTAAACCTTCTAGACTCAATGTAGAAGAATACTTGAAATCTACAAGGTCTCATGAAAATCAAACAATTCATGGTGAGCATAAGAAGGTGAAATTCGAGCTTGATATGACCTTCTTCTTGACCCTGTTTCACTCAAACTTACATATCTTACAAAATTCTCATCATGGCACCCTGAAATTTTTCCCACATAAACATGACAAATCATTATGATATATAAAATCATAATCATGTCACGAATTGGTCTCTATACTCTCAATCCATCTCATTTTCATGACCATCCCTTGGGCTTTTGCATGGTTTAGGCTAGGGTCAACTGAAAAAACATGATAACTCAACTTAAAACATATCTAAAATGTCATAACATACCTAGTACATCATGAAACAACTACCTACATGCATTCATGAGCTCACATGGTTCTACAACTCATCCTTATGCCTCCAAGCACATAGACCTGGTCTAAATGAGCACCTGAATCTTGGTCTCCAACCTGTATCTACATCCTAAAAATCATGTGAGTGTCTAAAAACTCTCCAAATATTATCTCCAGGATGCTACCATGTTACTAAAGTCACCAAAAAACTCCACTCATCATGTTCCACCACCTAGGCTAGCTAGGTTACATAACAAGGCTTGTTAGACCAAGCCAATCTCACTAAATCACCACATAACATCATGAAACCATATGAAACTCCATGTCATCATCACACTGAGAATCCTATGACTCTACTCAATCATCCTCTTTTGTCATTAATTGGCTTTTACATTAATGATAACACCTTAGAGAACACAACATGCCAATAATCTCCCCCTTTGTCATTAATGGAAAACCTCCTAAACTTATCCCCATTTTTTCATTAATGAAAAAACATACATGTATTTGCATGATATTCATCTTTCTCAACTTTATAGATTTGGTTGGAAAAATCAACAAAATCATTAAATTTAGTGCACAGACCTATTTTTCTACACCTTGACATGATTTTACCACATGCAAAGCATGTAAGGCATGTACTCCCCCTGGAAATGAGCATACACAACACCTATTCATGCCCAAAATTATAATTTGGAGTCAAAAAATTATTGATTTCCTTTTCATAGCTTGAGAAAGCACAATCTTGAATATTTTCTTGCATACCATGTCTTCTCACCATTATTAGGACTGAAATCCCTAAGACCTACTTTTAGTGCATTCTAGAACAACTTCACAATTCCTAGAAGAAAAAATACCTCATGAAGCAGATCCTTATGATTCCTACGGGACCTATGACATCCCTTTCTAGTAAAAAACACAAATATTTTTCTTTTTCCTTGATTTCTTGCCTTGGAGAGATATCAAACACTTCAACTCACTCCTGAAGCACTTCCATATTGTATTCATACTTATTTCTAAGTCAATACACCCTTTTGAACATATCAATTGATTCTCATGCCATCATACCTGTAATTATCCTTCATTTAGCTATTTAGTTCACTAAGACACTTGGTATACCCATTAAAGAGCAAGCTCAACTCCCACTACCCTGTAGAGACTCCTATAGGCTTGTGACACTCTTATTTTGCTTCTTAAGTATGCTAGTATGCTCTTATTAAGAAAATAACATATTTTACTAGTTCATTTTTCTCATAATCATTAGTCACTTTACAATCCAAACCTTGTAAAAAATGATTAACAATACAATTCATACTCCTCTTGATTTCTTGGACTATATTAGATCTTTAACACCATGTTTTAAAGAAAAATCACCTCCTACAGTACTTAGGATGAAAATTCATACACACCCTTAATATTTTATGCATCATCTTCTGATATCATACATTTATCTCATTTTCCTTGCCAAACAAAGCTTAAAGAAACACCTCACATACCTGAGAAGATGTCAAGGACTCCCCTTGACTAGAAGATCTCAGTATACCTATAACACACAAATCTCTTTCCTTCACATACCTGCAAAACATTGTTATATTTCAATATTCATCATGCTTGGAACTTTTTCATACCTAGGTCATATAAATCCATGTCACCAATAACTCCTTCCTATCTTAGAAGCTTCCCCACATCAGTAGATCATATTTTTCGCTTCATACAAACCTACTATACTCTGTTATAGTGTACAATTCATAAAAATGCACACTAACAACTTTTCAAAACTTGTAATATACATAACTTATAAAAAAATGAGGTATAATGTGTACTTGAAGAATCTTATTAGAGGTCAACCACTATGCTCTAATTCCATCAAGTCTTAAGCACATGTAGGACAAGATTACTTTATCTTATAGCCTCATACACTTTATTTTGATTACATACCTATAGCTTTGTGTCAGCTTCAAGAAGCAATCATGGATATTTTGAACTATCATCAACCCTCTATATTGGTCACTCACACTATAAAATACTTGTTTGGTATCTAAACCCTTGTTAAAATACTAAGAGAATCACCTCTTTCATCATCAATTCTCTACATACCTGTAGGTATTATTTTACATGAATTGACAGTCTTAACAGTTTGATTCCTAATCACAGTGCATCACCATTTTCCAAGACTCTAACAAGAATTGATTAATATTTAATGATTTGATCTTGTGGAATTAGTCATTTTCCACCTTTAAGAAACATAATTTCAATATGACTCCTTTATAACCTTTAAAACTATCTTATACTTATACCAACCCTATCACACTAGTCTTTCAAGAGTTACTTTTACGTTTCGTAGAACTAGAGAAAATAGAGAAGAGATTCAAGGACCCATTTAACTATTACATCTTCCTAAACACTATTGTAGCATGATCATGAAGTACTTTTTCCTAGTTAGAAAAGTACCCTGTATCGATTAGGTGTCTAAAGCACCATTACAAACTGTCAAGAAAATTAGTGACCATACAGTGTCAGAAAACCCTAAAATTCTCAAATATCTTTCTCTAACATGTCAAGATCATATGATGATAGATTCATAACATTCCTCTCATTCCATCTCCATCTATAGCATTTTCTCATAAACACTAGGTTACGGTTTTTCACAAAGTCTTAAACGGATGTTTTGCAATGTCACCTAATCCATGGTTTCAAAAGCTTCAGACTAACAACAATATCTTTATAAAAAAGTAAGTCACTTTTTCCTTTGGATTTATTTCCATGTATCACTGAGAATAAATTTCAACATTGTGATTTTTTTTTCAAATATATACTATTACATATTTCAACATTGTACTTAGGCTTCAGAAAGCTATATCACTTGAAGAGCACCCTTTCTCCCCTTCATAGTCCTTTAAATGCATAACCATTCTCTTACACTTTACACTGCCTTAAACTAGCCTTCTTGTACATCTTGATTAAATAGATACATGTACTCACTTTGATTTACAAAGATGGACTATTTTTGGCAAACATGCTGACTCACAAACCAAGAACATTCTTCAACCAATAACAAAAAATACTTAAATTCATGATTATTTTTTCATAGCTTCACTCCTATGGATTCACCTTTCATATGGACCTCATGGAAGAGTATAGGCAGGCTTTGTAACTTTGGTAACTATAATCAACCTTACATAACAAGCTTGACACAAACAAGTATCATGACAAACCTCTCTAGAAACAATACCAAGATATTTACACAAGATGGAATTTTGAAAGACTAACAAAATATCATAATTAGACATAGTGTACATTCAAATTGATATGCTTAAAAAACTAAGTCAATGAAACTTTACTTCATTTTAGATCACAATCATCACTTCACATTTTTAACTGTGACACAATGACATATGATTTTGTTCTCATAATCAATGAGAGGATTCAAACTTGAAGAATCTAATAGTGACAACACAGACTTGTGGACATTACTGAACATACTCAAACACATATTCAAATTACTTAACACAAATTGTGAAACGAGGTTAGACCTCAAAAACATGCGTAGAAACTTATGACAACATACCTTGACACCTTGGAGGATAAATACCTAAACCTAGTCAGTTCCCATCTTCTCAATGCTTTATATGAACCAACACACCTCTAAGAATCCTAGTAGAGGAATATGAAAACATGATAGATCTAGAAGAAATATCTAAAGAGATCCCAAAAAATCTTAGATTCCTACACCTTCTTCCATCCACTTTTTTTATCTCCACATGGAGACACACCTTGATTTGCATCATAACATACTCTTAGAGAGACATTATTATCCCTTCTAGGATCCCGAGACCTATTTTTCCTTCTAGTTTACATGTTAGGAATTTGATAGTTCCTTCCTTTCTTTTTAGGCCCATAAAAATCCCTAGAAACATGCCCAAACTTGTTGCAATTGAAACTCACAAATGTACTCCTTACCTTAAAACATCTATTGCTCCAATTATGACTTGATAGTTCATCCAAAAAATATCTAGTAGTATGACCTATTTCATGTTAATTCTATCATATCAAACTTTTTTATTTATCACTTCTACTATCTCTCCATGGATGTGAATTTCTAGCAATCCTATTAAATTCCTTTTCCCTATGACCAAATTCATTACAAGTAAAACAATAACCATTAAATGATCTCTCATACCTTGAGGCATTTGGACACCTTGCTGATTTTGTCTTCACATTAGATTTGGTGATGATATCCTTCTTTCCATCCTTTATTATTGGTTCTCCATCCTCCTTGGAACACTATCTTATTACATATTCTCATTTCTCTTGAGGTCATCACTAAACCCCAAACCTACTCTATCACCTGCTGATCTCTATTTTACGAGAAGATCATTAAAATCCTTGGCACTTTTCTCAAATTTCAAAAAGGAAATTGTTTTATTTCCATCCTCTAAGAGTTATATCCTCTTTAATTTTTCTATATCCTCTTTAAATTTGGTGCACAATCTCTCTTTTTCTTGCAAACGTGAGACTAGGAACTTTACCTTTTCTTCTAGAAATCTGACTAATTCATGTAGCTTACTTGTTTCTGACCTTTACTTATCTTCTAGATCATGAGTCTTATCTTCGTAATATTTGACCTAGGAACTCATATTCTTTTTCTTCTTCTCAGAATACCTTAACTCCTTTTGGATACATTTTTGATCATCTGCAACATCATCTTCTTCTTCTTCAAAATCTCTGCAATAACCTAATATGAAATCACCTAATAATGAAGAACAATCACTAGTAGATCTTATGGTATCTTTATTCATGAACAACACCTCCTTTCCAACATCTTCATGATCCGATTCTAACTTAGAATCTGAAAGACCACTACTAACATCAGATAAGTAATCATGTTCCTGTTAATAAAAATATTTCTTGTTGTTGTCAAACTTCTTTTAGATTTTCTTTTTCTTATCATACCTGTTATAGTTCTTGTCATGATCTTGTTCATCATGATATTTATTCTTATTCTTATGAGGGAAATTGATAGAAAAGTGTCATATTTTACAACATTTGAAATATTTATAATGAATCTTACCTTTGTATTTCTCAGAGCCAACCTTGAATCTTCTAGCAAGCATTGAAAATAGATTTTCATCTTCAAACTAAGTAGCATCACCAACCTCCTTGGTGTTATTATCGTTGGTCTTCATTTTAGATCTGAAAGAAACCTCTTTCTTCGCTGGTTTGGAATCAACAATCCTCATTTCATATGAAATCAAAAATCCCATGCAACTCATCCATCTTCTGGGTAGTCAAATTGTTGGATTATTTAATAAAAGAAACTTTGGAGTCAAACTTAGGAGTTATAGATCTCAAAACCTTTTCAACTTCTACTTCTTCCTTCACCTCTTATCTTAATCCTTTTATGGTGTTTACAATCTTGTCAAACAGAAGCAAATATGCAACGATAGACTCATCATCATTCATTTTTAATCCTTCAAAATGATTTCTAAAAGTTTGCAAGTTAGAAATTCCTACCTTGGAGTCTCTTTCATATATAACTTTAAATTTCTCCCACATATCCTTGGTTGATTTGTAATGCACCGCCTTTACCATTTCAGATTATCCTAGGCCACACATGATGGAATTCATATCCTTTAAATTATGATTACATTCCTTCTTGTCTACATCACTAGATGGACTAGATGGCGGAGTGGCAGGAGCATTATAACCATCTTCCATAGATTTTTAGATATCGAACCCTAATGACATGATATGAGTCCTCATCCTCAGACTCCAAAATGCATAATTCAATCCATCAAACAATGGTTCCTTACTACTAGAAAAACCACTCTAGTGACTTGCCATTTTTTTATTTTAAAGGATATCATTCCAAGTGATCAATATTCTCCAAAAGGACCCACTCTCATACCAATTTTGGGAATCACAATGGAATGAGAGGGGGTGAATCAGTCCATACAAACTTTAATCAATTTCAAATTTACTTTCTCAAACCAAAACTATTTAACCATTCATTAATGTGTTCACAAATTTGTAGAACACACATTCAAGTAACTATGAGCAAGAGAGAGAACACAACAACACAAGATATAAGGGGAAACCCTCAAGGGGAAGAAAACCCACTTTAAATTTTTTTGATATTACTAAAAAAAGACTCAAGTGAATATTACACATCACAAGATATTTATTTAGAAAGGAACCAACCCCAAAAGGAACACCAACGCCTAAACCCTTGTTTACATTACTCACAATAAGAGTCTTAAATGAATATGAATCATCATAAAATATTTTGATAATAATATCAATGATAAAATTATGCAACAACTCAGCGGACGGTGATCAAAAAATTCATGTCTCAACTCCTTCAAACCCTTTCTTGAACCCTCATTCACCTAGCTTGTTATATCTCTCACTTTATCCACTTTTCTTAGATTAAAAAATGTACACACACTCTTCAAAAAATTATTAACCTTTTCACACACGCTCTTAGCTCTAAAAAAATTATTTGAAACCTATTACACTCTATCTCTTGGGTTGTACTTTTTCCCTCTTGAAGAACTAGTTGAAATTTGAACTTTAGCTTCAATTTTATACCTTCCTCTTGATTAAAAATCACACAATGTAGGTTTTACTCCTTTATTTCAACCATTAAATTTACAAAAATCCCAAATATTTCATTAAAATTTTCACATATGACTCATATAGGTTGACCATGCCCAAAACCACTCAACAAGCTCAAAATTGCATCACCTAGATGGGATATAACCACTAATGCCAAAACTGTGATTAATCAAGATCCCAAATTCACTATACATGTGTAATATGACATAAAAAACATCAACCATGGTTATTACTTATCTTTCACCAATAAAACATTCATAACACAACTCAAAAGGCGCATATACTTCACTAAACAATTGTTTCTTGCACCCTGCCTTCACCTTTGGGAATAAATACCACTCAAGAAAAACTCAAATATGGAATTACAGTCGATTCTAGGGTTTTGGCACCTTCCAAATCCAATTACGCACTTTTTTTTGCATAAAAATGCATGCTTCAAATAATTTCTAACAAATTCCATATACATGAAAAAAAATAAACCCTTGCTTGCAAAGAAAAACTTACAGATGGATGTCTACATCATCTATCACTCTGATACCATGAAAGGAACGATAAGAATATTGTTCCAAGCCCTGATCTCAGATGATAATAGCACACCACATTATATTTGCAAAACAGAAGAGCTAAAATACCATATATGGAAATCCATCATAATCCATAATGCTCAATACATTACAATAGAATGACTTTTAATTATTCAATAAGAACGATGTACATATAGGAGGAGGGAAGTGTAACTACTACCTAAATCAGTGGTGAAGAACTACCATTAACTGATACAGGTAGTTAAGTTAACTCCAAAAGACTAGTAAGCTAACTCAACATAACTGAGAAACTAACTCAACACAACTAGTAAGCTAACTCCACACAACTAGTACACCTAAGCAAGCTAACCCAACAAGTGTAGGGCTAACACAAGTGTAAGAATTATCTTAATAAATAAATAAAAGGATAAATAATAACATACACTAACATACAAGGGACAAGGGACTGATTTTTCTTCATACACTTCATAGGAAGGGGAAGTTCATTTTTCCATCCTCACATCTATTTACATTACTACATCTATATATTGCCTACTATCAAGTGCACTTGCAGAAGGATATCCTAGGGCATGATTCTATCGCACATGCACAAGAACTATATGGAGTTCGTTATGTAGTGCAACACTTAGTCGTAAGTTCACTCAATCAGATGACCAAAGGGGTCAGTATGAATCCCCATATTGCATCTATATTTTTTGGATTTGATGTGGTATTGTGGGTTTCATAGGTGACACTTTGTTTTGTAGATTACAAGAACACTTGGTGATCATATTACAACATTTAGGTGACCAACAGGGACTATCAATGACACTTGTGTGACACCAGAAAAACCAGATTTTGACCACTGACGTAGTCATAGGATCCCAATAGCAGACTCTAGTTCTCAAGCGCCCTTGACCCATTCCAAGTGCATAGTCTAGCTCTTTCTGATGGTTCTAGAATTTATCCTAAGGGATTGTAATGGTGTTACCTTCTTATTCATAATTTTTCCATTCTAGATCAATTCCAAGAGAAAGAACAAATCAGCTAAGTCCTTTTCTCTCTATCTCTTCTACTTAGGTTTTTATATTTCATTAGCTTATTGCTTTAGTCAATTACATCTTGTAGATATACTCTATTGTTTCTATCAGTTACTCTATAATTATGGTTTAGATTAAATTCTATTTTTGTTAAATCATTTGGTGAACCCACATTTGAATACACTTGGATCCTCATTTTTTTTCTCTCATGGATCCTAAAAATCCACTAATTTCCTTACATGACTTGCTTCAAATGCACCCACATTGCAATGATGTTCTTCAAGAATCCCTAGACATTATGTATCTACCTCGTAATATACCACCTGCTCAAGTAAGTGTCATCTTCGATCGTCTATCTGATGACTCTATCGCTCCTAATCCTCCATTAAATCAACCCATCTTAGAGTCCATTCAAGATTTGGATTATTTATTTTAAGAAAAAATTCAAGCTATGGAAACAATGGTTACATCTCTTAAATTTGAAATCCAACATCTCAAAGACGCTTCTCAAGGTCATACTAGTTCTTCTTCTACATCTCATTATACTTCTATGTCTTCTACATATAATCATATATCAGTGAACCCCAAGTCTTGCCGCTACCCACGCCTCTCAAGTTTGATTCACATGCTAAGAAACAAGATATTATTCCTCAATTCCTCACTCATCAATTGATCAACTTGCCATCTACTCATTACTATCCTCCTTATTTCCTTGTAAAATATCAAGGTCATCCATATTGAAATTATCATCGAATTAATGGACATAATGAAAATGATTCCTATGCTCTAAAACAAAAAATTGAACACCTTAAGAACTATGATATCATTTCATTTGCTAAAAAAAATGCTACATGTTCATCTCTAATTGCTACATACCACTAGGTTCCTAAATCTGAATAATCTATGTCTGATGAGCATTATGCCATCACTTCTAATGTTGCTTCTTCGGTCATTCAAACATCTCTTATGTAACCCACTCCAACTAAGCAATCACCTCCTAAGGTCCGTCCTTCATCACATCCTCCTACTAAATCTTCTACCACATTACCAACCCCAAATAAGAAAACTCCTCTCAAAATTAGTTCCACCCCTCTTCCTCTGAAGTCTTCTATGGCGTTACCAATCTCAAATAAACAACCACTCACTAAACAACACCAGAAAACTCTAGAGTTACCCTTTCAACTTCTACCTTTCAACACAAAATTTGGCCCTGATTCTACACTTGATCTTACGTACCAATATGATAAAAATATGCTTTCTTACAATAAATTTCAAACTCCATCACCATTGCAATGTATTTCTTACATCGTCACATAGCTCTCCATCATTGACATATTTGGGGGCATCACATTTCCTCCCCCCTTCTAGCATCATCAGTTGTCTATCATTTCTATTATTACGCTATGTGCTAGATCTTTCTAATTCATTTTACATAACTTGATACACATTTTATATCATCATTACCCTATGACACACTCTTGTTTTAAAGTTCATACTTGAATGTTGAGGGCATAATACATCCATAAATCTCACATACTACAAATTTCATGCTCTGCGGTTCACGATACACCTTTCTGGCATTCAATTCTCACACATCATAATACCCTATGACACACACTAGTTGCATAGTTCATGCTCGAATGTTGAGGGTATAAATTCAAAATTAACCCCGCATCACCACTTTCACCTACTATGTTGTATGCTTCATGATCTATCTTTCTAATGCACATTATCAAACCATTCCCCAATGTCCCACTTTTGTTCTATGGTTCATTATTGATTGTTGAGGGATCTTTTATAAATTAACCTCATCTCATACTCATCCACATCTACTCAAGGAAACAATGCTCATCTAGCATTCACATTGCATACCAATCCATGAAACTCATACACAACATATTGCATATCTTGGTTACAATTACTCTTTCTTTCCTATACTAGTTACATGTTGTACTTTTTTTACTATGTGAGATGGATATCCAATATGTCATTATATTTTATATATACACATACATGTTCACTTAGTCTTTCCTTGTGAATGTAGACTTCCTACAAATCTTTACACACAGTAATTATACTTAGCATTGTACCTCTTACTAGTCCCACTGAGGCTCCGGGGGGCATCTACATTTACTACTCTTCCATATCACAGGTGATATTGTTTCACTATTTACTACTTCTTATTCTTATTAGCACAATAATTTACATGGATCTATACATGGTTTGACATAATTTTTATCTTTATCACATGTTAATGGGTGCTTCATGTGCAACATTTACTTTGCAAGACTATTTTCCATCATGGTTGTCTATTACACTTTGCTTCTCATTGATCTCTTTGTATTCAATTATTTGCAGGCTATGCCCCTTGTCTTGTATGTAAACTATATGCTTTTGGCCTCTTTTTCCTTGATTGTCTTGTGAAATTGTGAGCGATGCCCCATGTCTGAAACCCACTTTTTGCGGTCTATTTTATCTTCTTGATTACTTGATTGCACATTTTTTTCTACATACTTCCTAGATTTTACTACTAACACATGTATCTAGCTACTTTTTTTGCATGTTCCTTGGTTTCCACCATTCACATCCCCTCCCCCCTATAGGGTATACACTTCATATAAGTTTAAAGTCCTCTCCTTTGGACCACATGCTCCTATTAACGTCACATTCACCCCAAACAAAGGGGGCATACATTGGGTGAATCAGTCACGCATATAGCAGCTCAGAGCTTCAGATTAGATATGCATAGTACAAAATCAAAATAGCCTATAGTTATAGAAATGGCCCATAATATGACTTGGGTCCTCAGTTCAACATAGAAACCAATGCCCAAATACAATCACTAGCACCTGGTCACTCCTGACCTCTCTTGGGTGCTTATGTCCAAGGGTTCAATACAACTACTTTCTCATATTAACATAGTTCAAAAAAATTTAAAGAGCAGTTTTCACAATACAAACATAGTCCTCCAATAAGCAGAATGTGTTCTATCTCCATTTTCAACTCAAAAAAAAAAAATGAAACTAATACGGTACAACTCAGAACAACATGAATCACACCATCTGCAGGGGTGTATAATCAGGAAGTAGTCATGGAAGGAGAGTAACAATAGAACTCTCTCTCTCTCTCTCTAACACTCTTATTTCATAACATGAGATCGCCCAAAAAACTCACACTTGGCATGAGATTACCCAAAAAATCTCATTCTTGGTGTGAGATCGCCCAAAAAACTCACTCTTGCCATGAGATTGCCCAAAAAAATTTCTCTTCTACAACATTTTTAGGACATATTTTTACCCTTTTTACACTCATGATCATTAGGTGCACACTTTCCTTTTACTACTTTTACACAAAATTACATACTTTTAAAGAGTTTTCAAAATACATGACTTTGATTACTCTTTCGCTCTTATTTGTTAGGTTCATCCTTAATACGCAGTAAGAAGCATCCCTACATCAATCAAAACAATAGGTACAACATGGTACAACACATTATACTTCACTCCTAGGGTCATTTCATCTTTCTTAGCTTCCACGCTTCATTTTTATTACTTCACACTTTTAATTGTCTCCTCGGCGCGTTATCATCATCACATTCTACATGGTTATTAGGTACGCATCTCTTATCTACTTTATATTATCGAGAATTCACTCAAAAACATAAAGTGGGGGAAAATGAAGACACAAAATCACTCAGTTGGGTACATTTATAGGTCTTAAAAGCATACATGCATTCATATGATTCCTAAGCGATAAAACTAGTAATTGACAACTATCTTTGGCATCTTTGATTTGTTTCTTGTCTTCTTTTTGGTCCTTTACACATTAAATCCCAATTAGTAATTTACTTAGTTATCTTTTATGACTTCAGACACCAGCACCTAGACGCCCTTATCTCTTCTAGGTGCCCCTGACCTCTTTCCACCTTACTCTCTTTTTTGGGATTCTTTTATCTTTTGGAAATCTTACTTTCTTATGGGTCGGCCTTCTAGTTTTCAATTACGAAATTCAACCAAGGGAATCATATAAATACAAAGCTATGTGACCAAAACATAGGACCAAGCTCTAAGCATATATTATTATTACCTAAGCTTGCATCCAAAGGCATGTAAGAGCATCAAAGGAATCCATCTAGCATCCATACAAGGGACAACGGACTGCATTTTCTACATACACTTCATAGAAAGTGGAAGTTAATTTTTCCATCCACACATATATTTACATTACTACATATAACTACTTCTCGTTATCAAGTGCACTTGCACAAGGGCATCCTAAGACACGATTCTATCACACACACACAAGACATACATGGAGTCTAAGATGTAGTATAATGCTCGATTGTAAGTTCACTCAGTCGGGTGTGAGCGTCAGGGTCAGTCCAACTCCCTATATTGCATCTTTCCTTTTTGGATTTGATGTGGTATTTTACAGTTTATAAGTGCACTTGGAGATCATATTATGACATATAGGTGACCAAAAATGACTATCAATGACACTTGTGCGACACCAGAAAAACCAAATTACCACAACTTGTGTAGTCACGGCAACCTAGTAGCATACTCTAGTGCCGAGGTGTCCTTAACCCAATCCAAGTGCCTTAGTCCATCTCTGTTCAATAGTTCTAGAATTTATCTTGAGGGATTGCAACATTGTTACTTTCCTATTCATTAGTTTTTCAGTCCATATCAGTTCTAGGCATAAGCAAAAATCAAATAAGTTATTTTCTCTCTCTCTCTCTTACACTTAGGGTGTCATATTTAATTAGATTATTGCTTGAGTCAATTATATCTAGTAGTTGTACTCTATTATTTCTATCAGTTACTTTACAATTATTATTTATCTTAAATTGTATTCTTGTTAAAGTACACCCATTTCCATTAACTTGGCCAAAAAGGTGGTGTAAAGTGATTTCCAATAATGAACATCTTGAAGGGAAATAAGAGCGAAGAAAAGTAATTCACACGTTGAAGAGTAAGAGAACATATATGAATAATAATTGTAAATAATTAGAGGTTTACAGCTAAAGGTGAGCACAAAATAACATAACAAGAGATGAGGAAAAGTGGAAAGAGTAGAAAAGAGGTAATAACATACTCCTAAAAATTAAGAAGAAGAGAAGAGAGGATGATGATACCCAAAGGAGGTGAAAAAGAACATGGAGTGCAAGAATAATCTCACTAAGAAAATCGAAAGCTAGGGGAACATTGAGGCTTATCACCCCACCTAAAGAGTGGTCCAACCATTCAACCCCATTTTAAAGTTAGATCTCAAATTTTAAATTACCTAAAGAGTCTGATGTGGTAGCATACCAGGTGAACTAGAAACTAACATCACTAAAAAATGGAATCACAATCCCTCACAAAAAACTAAATCTTTTGTGTATGGTAGTGCAATGCTTAATAATTTGGAGTGTGTGTACTATAAAAGGAATGAAATACATAGAGAGATCATTTTTTAAGTTTTTGGATTTTTAAAAAGATTGACACCTATCATGAGGGTAAGAAGAGGTGCAAGAGGTAGAATAACAGGGAACAAAGTTGATTTTTTTGCAAATGTTTGTACTAATGAAAAATGTGGCTAAATTTATGTAAGCACATGAAATCACAGAAGCACGCAAGATATCGCATGAGCCACACAAAAATCTGAAGTGAGCACAACAACAAAACCTATAGGGAAAAAATCCCAAAGTGTAAGCTAGGGAACACATAATAAGGGTATCTAAATAAACAACATGATAGAGTAATCAACACATGAAAGCTAAGGACAATTCAATTAGAAAGAGTCCCTAACACCTGGACATCTATTCATTGAGGGTAGATTGATATAGTGGCATGTAAAATCTTTTGAGCAATATACAAGTGGACAAATCGAGAAGTTACAATTTTTGACATGTCAGAATCATTTGGCTCAAGGTCTATATAAAGGTGATAACAAAACAAGGTGCTCATAAATTTGTGTGACCTAGAAGGATACATTGTGTACGTCAGTGATAACGATCTAATAGCTACTTGACATAATAATACAAGTGCTATAAATAGTGGAAGAAGGAATCAATTTGGGAGATCTTAGACTCTCTCTCGTGCTAGTTAGGAAAACTATATATAATCCATCAAAATCAAAATATAAGGGTAAACATATCTAATATGAAAATATAATATAGTAAGATCTTATATGTATCAACATTAATATTATATCCATTGAGATTAGAAGAACAATGAACTTGATAATGATACTAAATATTACCAACTATCAACAACATTGATATTTATGTCCTCTAAATAAAGTTTTAGGTCAACTACCCTTATACATATAGATTAATTTTTCGTACACGTCCACTCCCATTTAGTGAATGGTTGGTTAGTGGTTATGAACTGGTGTACTCTATAGTTAAATATTACATTAATTGAATTTATTTTACTTCAATTGAAAGACTGTGAGATTTTCCTTTTATTTTAGTTTTATGCATTTCCTTAAGGCTTGAAAAATCTTCAAACATTTGTTTCACAATCATCAATATAGGTAATTTGTTTGCATATCCCCCCTCTAGCTAAACAAGCTTATGAACATTCATGATTCATGTAACAATGAGAACGAATATTAATGAACATGATTGAACATGATATGTGAAAAAATATAATGCATCATAAGAATTCATAACTCTTGTTCATATATTTAATTGGGAGAAAGAAGTTATTCTTAAGGTGGTTTTGTACTCAAAATAAGATTATAAAATTTGAATTTACAATTTAATATTCATTGTTTTTTTTTTGTAAAAATTAGGAGACATTTTTCTATTAAATCATATTTCTTTTGTAGTGTTAATTTCAAGCTTTCAAGAAAATATGTATTATTTTATCTATATTTTAAAATGTTTAAATTCATTTTGAACAATTACATTCAAAATATAAGCTCATTTCAAGAGGTTGTTCCATATACCGTCTAGTTATTTGAATCATTTTAATTTGAACGGATTGTGTGGCCCTTTTTTTGAATTTTTTTCTACTAGAAATCACACGTGAAGTGTGTGATGTTAATGCCAAAGGGGTAGTGTAAGATGAGGTTGATTTTAAGGGAACAAAACATAAAATGAGGAAAAGGGTTGTAGAAGAGGGGGTTGGAGGGAGGAGAAACAATCGAGAGAGGATAGTATTGGGTGGAACCATTCTTTGGAAGCCATCTGTCTTACTTTGAGGCACATATCTACTAAGTTCCATTTAGAAGATTTGATTTACATCGGTAATGTGTAACCAATATTGTATTGTAGATGTTTTTCAAAATTCTGGTAATGCTAGGCACTATTCACCATAAGTGGAACCTCTTTAAAACCTTGTATCAAACAAAACAACAACTTATTATTGTAAAGCGTGATGAAAGTTGGGAAAGAGGGCCAATTTGATGCAAATAATAATTCCTTTAGAAAACTCCATAGAAATTTTGAACATGGCATCAATATTACGAATGTGACACAATATGATCCAGACATATAGGAAAACACTATGTTAATATATGTAAGATAGATCATAAGAAATTGAGTTCAAAGCATATTGATTCAAGGCAACAAAGAGTGAAATAATATATCATGAATTATTCTTACTAAGTAAAGAGTTGCATGAATTAATGCAAAACCAAGCCAAGGTAATAGGTAAATATACTTGGTCAAGCAAGACTATTATGAAATTAGATATACCATCAACGCATATAGGGAAATTAGAAAAGAAGCTTTGATAAATAATTTGATAATATTCTAATACACAAGATAAACAATTAATTCATTTTAACTCTCAAAATAATAGATGTCATATACAAGGACAATCAGACAAACAATTTGACCCCTATCTAATTCAAGATTCCATGATGTACATATGAGTTTTCACATACTAAACACACAAAAAACTCAAACATCAATAAATCGAATATGCATAATATAATAAATTTATTCACGTATGCTATTAAATTATTCAATAGGATATTTATATGTAATGTGAAGGCATTGTCTAGGTTCCAAAACTTGTCATTACAAAGGCTAATGAAATAGCGTCTATCTAATCATCCGCAAGGAGTGGCTCAACTTGAAAGATGCGGTAGAGTAAGAGTGAAAAATATTCTTACAATTTACTACTTTAAAGTGTTAAAGAATCAGATAAGGTGAGTGATAACATTTAATCCCCATGAAATCCAACCACAATTTCTATATAGAATTGAAAGTAAGCACGACCCTCATCTAATGTGATGAAAAGAAGGTCTATGATGTGGAAGAGTATTATGTAGAATTTTTTTTAAAACCTTGTGTCATCAACAAATCCATACTAACCGTAAACAAATTGAAGGTGACCAGTTAAGAAAATATTTGAGTGATACTCAATCAGTAACTAAAAAATATGGAAAACGAAATATAATTGAGTAGAGATTATATGACACGATCTAAACATTCAAATATCTCATTGCATCCTTAGAAGAAACACCCCTTAAGCATCAACACTTATCCTAATAAAATTTATTATTCCATACACTTGATACTAGTAAATACTATATTTATTCAGATAATTAGAATGTTTATCCTTTAGTTTAAAAAAACTAAAAAAAAATAATATTTCGTCGATGAATGACTTTCATCCTAAGTGCCAATGTCCTATCTGATCTCATAGGGCCCCATTGTGAAACACCTTCGCTGTCATAACTGTAAATACAGGGGAAAAATAAAGTAATTATAAAAAATGACATTATATAGTAGAGAAAAGGAGTATGACACTCGGACCGTGGCACCTTTTTCATGGTGTGCAGTGTCAGATTAATAATGAGAATCTACTTTCAGTGGACCCTACTCATGACAATAGACATCATCAAAATTGGAATTTGTGGTGAGATTCACACCATAAAAATTCACCACTTAATTACTGATGCTACGAATTTGTGGACCTACATTTATTCCGTCAAATGTCCCCTTTCTATATTACATGACGACGAAAAAGCTAAAGAAAATCTACCGAAAAAGTTGGGCGAATGATTCGTGGGTCTAAGTAGGTATTGTTGAAACAGGGGGGTACCATCGTGAAGTGGTTTGGGAAGATAAAATAATGGTATAAAATTCCATAGTCTTGGAAGCCACTAGCCTTGTCTCCATCAAATGCCAATGGCCAGCGACTTCCATAATACACAGGAAATACATCCATTTAGGACCAATTGTAATGACTTCCACATGGTCCGTAGATTCTGCGGGAGTTAGCAGGTTTGAGACCAACCAAGGAGATCGATTCAAAGGCATTGTCTAGATACACTAATTTGATTATTTCAACTAGCCCCAGTCTGTTATCTGGTTTTATGAGTTCAAAAGATTATCAAAATTGATGGAGTTGATTTTTTAATTGTACAGACACAACCCAGACTCAACGCCATCTCCAAAAACAGTTAAATCCGGGGCTCAAAGTCCGTGGGGTGAAAAATGTTGGAGGGTCATCAGAATGTTGCCACGTGGCTGGTGCTTACAAAAACACATGGACTAATTAGCACCTTCCATGTACCCCTCTTAGATGTGACACGTGTAGTGCAGTGTGATGCGAAGGAGGATGCATGTGGTCTGCACCCCTGTCAGCGATGCAAATACAATTGCAAATGAGTTGCAAATTACACCGGAGAGGATAACAATGTTTATTTTTTGGAGTTACAATTTGTGGTGAAATATATGCTATCTTAAATTGTTTCAAGTTCATATTATGGGCAGGGGGGAGAAATATAGTACAACTACAACATCTGGAAAGAAAAACAATTCTTATTATGCTTTGGTGAAAGTCCACGACCTGTTTTGAAGCTCCTTTTTTCTCACAGGATGTGAGCATGTGCTAGAAAAAGATTAGACACATGTTGGTTGTATTAGGTGAAACAATGTCAACATTTGACTAACATTGAAGATTTCACATGCCGTGTGTAAATCTCCCATTGTGAAATGTGGCACTCGTTATTATAAATCATTCAGACTAAGTACCTTGGTTCCATAATCACCCTCCTCGCCCGTGAACTAACATTTATGAGCTTGGCATAAGATTTAACATCGAATTATTTTCAAACTTTAGACCAATTCAAGTTTGTTATTAAGGAATGGTGTAGACAACTCCCAATCTCAAACAGACTCTCTTAGCTCTGCATTTTATAAAATAGCAAACTCTCTTAAGCATAGGTTTTTAGACTTGCATGACATAGACATGCCAATCACAAAAATTATCTATGAACTTGTTCATCATATTAATATTAATTACACCCTATAGTTGTGGGATCCAATCAACCATACAAGGAAAAGTTGGAGAATTCTTGATAATAATAAGCATGGTAGATACATGCAACGATCACTTTTATTTGTTTGGACGCTAAGTTGTTGATGTGTCCAATTCGAAGGGTAGGTGGGGGTAGATTTCCGATGTGCATTGAGTGTGGCACTATGCCAACTCGTGCAAGTGCAAGATAGTCAATAGTCGCTTGCCTTTTTTTATTTTCTTGGATTGAATATGAACGTTCGTTGCGTTTTCGTACATGGTGATTTTTTCTATACCAAGGAAAGGAGGATTATGAGACATTCCCTACCTGAGACAGTCACTTACGACAATGAATCCATAGTAGTATGCAAACAACCATCGAAATGAATCAAGAAAATAGAGATTGCGGACAAAGGGGAAGAATACAATGTAGGCAGTAAATAACAATTGCGTCTGTTGAAAATAATGCACCTTAATCAGTTGTCCCGCACCCCCCGTTCACACCTTCCTTATGATGTGTGATGCATTTGATCTACCCTATATAAATTGTCTGACTGACACATGTAATCCATTCAATTCGCCCAAGTCTCCGATGCGACATTGGCAGGAAGAAGTTCTGTTAAAATGGCACCTAGAAAGGCTAAAGTTTTAGCGGTGGTGAATTTAATTATTTGCTTACACAGTTCCATTTATAAGGATGATGAGAAAGAGCCTAAATTTATCATTGAGTGTATGTTATTCATTCATCTGATAATTCTTTGCAGTGACAACGAAGAATACAAAGGGAAGGTGAAGCGATGTGAAATTTTATATAAATGCAACAAGAGATGGCAAAACCAAAAGGCAATTGACCAAATTAATATGTCAATTATCGCCAACAGAAATAGATGTCATTGAAAGTAAAATATGTATGCTATGAAATTTTTATGTGAAAGACCAGATAAACTAAAAAGTAAACATATCACAAATGAGAGTCCACCTTTCAACAAAATTATAGAGAAAGATTCTGGACAAAAATACAGTGCCAAAAGAGAGGTACCTTTTACCCTTTATGCCTAACTCTCACGTATGTTCTCATATGTGAATAAATTTGACTTTTTCAAAACATTTTCTTGAAATGATGTGTGGCGCAGAGGATGGCGTATGCAGTGGTGTCACGGCCACGCAGGTGCTAGGCTCGATTTTGCTGGGGCCTGTGCTAACGTAAGTGATAGTTAGGCACGGACCCTTTTACCATAAGAGACACCTCCAAAAACGACGACGGTCATCAATAGGAGAAAGAAAATTAGTAAAGCATTTTTAAGACGACAAATGTACTAAGCCTTACGACTGACATCACTTTTTGATATTTCACGGGCGGACTTCGCAGAATACCGCCTTGATGCGTGCCGGCAACATATACAATTGCGTGGAATGTGCGTAACTACCACTTTTTATCATCTCGGAAAGCCACATGCAACTTCCTCTTCACAGATATGACGGCATGAAATTATTTGTTATGATACGCAAACAACCTTGTCTCTCCTGTCAATGGTAATGCCATTGCACCGACTCACATGTATAATTTTCTCCCACAATGCCTCATACATTTCTATTTTTCAAGAACAGTAATGCCTTCCACAAGACCATTCCAGACGACATGGAAGAACAGTTGTTACTAAACTGCAATGGCTTCGAGGCTGAGGAAGTCTGCACAGACATGAGCCGCGGTGATGAAGTTATAGCGGTGGCTATGATTCTTCTCTGCTTCGGATTTCTCAGCATGTTTACACTCCCAATGGCCCAATGGGGCTCGAGACGGAGCTTATTAAAATATTTTAGGGCACTACACTAACAGGCCCTTATTAAAATATTTTGGAAAGCGATGTTTGTGCAAATTTAGTGCAGAAATTTAACTAAAGATCAAATACAATGAAACACCCTCCCTTTTGGTCTACAATACAATTTTATTTTATTTCTATCCTCTCTTCCTCCTCAGAGGGCTACTCTCAACCCTTTTCCTGTCACCTAAAATTATATCTACAATTCAATATTTTACACTTAATTGGCTCAAGGATCAAACTTCCTCCCCAAACCCCTTTGTATTTGCCTGCAAAGTACAAAAAACAGAGAACATAATACCCTTCACAATTGAGAAAATAAAATTAATAAAAAAAACACCTAGGGTCCTTGTCATCCTCCCTCGTGTGTTCCACTGTAACCTCAGCTGAATCCAAATCTCGGGCACACAGAGCCCCCTCTGTATGTGATACCCAAGGTATTCCCAATACTAAGTAGCAGCATGAATCCCAACAAATATCTTTTCCAGATTTTAATATCTTAAAAATTCATGTTTACCTTAACATCTTTAATTCAGATTTCAATATTATAGAAAGATTTAACAGCTATAAAAACGTTGCAAAACCTTCCCAAAATACACAAATCAGTCATTAGATATTTTTTCTGTTAATGCAGAAGATACATGCCATTTTTCTCACCTTGCAAGATAGTTTACCCGGCTAAGTTTTCTATATACCATACCAAGAACATTAAAGCATTGTGGAAATAGTTAATTATAATGAAAAATATGCTTTCAAGAAACAGGGTCAATTTAAAAATCTAAAAAATGCTTGGTGCCAAAGAGAGAATCAAGGTTCTGTTAAACATTAAGCATCGTGTCATTGAATTGTAACAGGGATGCATTGTTTGATATTAACCTTACAGGCAGCTGTTTTGGTAACATACAGTAAATGGTAAAAAAGAAACAATCTTCCAATCTATTTCCAGTATTTAATTTCGAGCCGTCCTGATTAAGAAGTGATGCCTATACTGGAGCATAAGAATTAAGTCGAGCGAAAAATGGACAGTTTTTATGTGCATCGGTGACGTCCATGAGCTTAAGCGGCAGCACGTCCAAGGCCGTAGCCATGTCCTGTGTCAACTGGTGAAATTGCACAGACACGACCTCCGTCTGCATCAACAGCCAAACGCTACTCGCACTATTCCATTCCTCCATAGCACGCTTCGTTCGCTGGAACATAACGTGCATTTCCCTGAGGCAAAGCAGGGCAACTTAACTGAAAATATTACAATACGGTTTGGATGCAAAGTGAAGGTGACTTGTATCTGTATTGCATTACAAGTGGGTTTTGTGTATATATATGTGCAACACTTTACTTCTATATGTAGGTTGGAACCAAGATCTGGGCACACTACTGCGGGTATGATGTAGGTAGGAGTGTGCACATGCATTGTATGTGATGAGACAAATGTGTGTTACAAAGTCTTTGCTCCTCTTCCTTGCATGCTTTTACATTCTTTTTATATCTCATTCTTGTGTAGCATTCAAACGTAAAAGCTGGTAGAATTTGTAGATCTTTTATGGCATGAGCTCTTGACATTGCCGTGAATGTTAATCCTTGATGGTCAACATTTCCGATGTCTACTGTGGCCTTGTCAAGAGTTAGGCCTTGTGATTTGTGGATGGTGAGGCCCCAAGACATTTTTAGGGGGATTTGGCAACGAGTGCCACATGTGACAGGAGGTAGGGGCAAGTGGGTTGGGTTGAGTTTGTCCCATGTGGGCCCTTGGTAGTGTCTGAAGTTGACAACAACAAAGGATGACAAGTCTGGTGGGTGTGATTCTGGATTGTACACCACATCGAGCACTTGCCCTAGTGCACCATTAACCAATCCTGAGCTAACCCACAAGTTAGATGTCAACATGACCTCCTATCCGGTGCATAGGAATATTATCGGCTCCAGTTGAGGGTCGTTGATGTTTGAGTCAAAGTTATGCTTGCTTTGTTCTGCGATGCTCCTTGCAATTGGCACATGTAAGGATTTTAGCATTTTTTTATTGTGCTTGCTTGCGAGGTCCTTTGTTGCAAAAAGGTGTTTCTCAGTCATGAAGCTGGATTGCTCTGAGGTAGACGTGTGTGAATTTGTACGTGACATGAGAAGAGACCAATCCTTAATGGTTGCTTCTACATTTATGATGTTGGTCAACATTTCCCTGAATTCAAGTTGTGTCGGGTTCAATCCTTGTTGCCTGAAGTTTGTGTCCAAGGTGATCACTGTATCAAAAGCATGCCAAAGGGAGATGCCTATTTTGTTGCCTGCATATAATGGTACATCGTTGACCGGAGGGAGCTGGCCTAAGCCACCCACCAAAATCATTGAGTAGTTGCCGAATGCGTGGTTATTTTGTTGGGGGAATGCCTCACGAAGTCTTTTGTTGATGTTTTTTAACGTTGTAGGACCTATAAAGCTCATTTCATCTATGAGTATGTACTGTATGGCACTCATACACTCTTGGAAGATTTCTAGGGCTTGGCCTTCAAGAGGTTTCATGTCGGAAATGGGTATTCAGAGGGAAGAATGTATAGTAGATGATTTTATGTTGAATGCAACAATACCTGTTGGGGCTAGTACAAGAATGGAAGATTTAAATGTTCCTGTGATATTTTGAAGCCCATTTCTAATGCATTGTATGAGGTATGATTTTCATGTACCAGCGGTTCCCTGAATGATCATCTTCAATGGTGGGTGTTTCCCTTGTATGAATTTTCAGTGCGGGCAAGGTCTATGAATTTAGGTGCACTTTTTTGTAAGGCAACAGGGATGGAATGTACCTTCCAATTGTGGTTAATGTCAAAGTCACGAAGGCCTATCATGTCTACATCATCAATTGTTATATTGAGTGTTGGGTGCATGCATGCTATATGCTCCCATTCAAATAGTTCTGCATGCAGGGGGTTAGATCCCTGCGAGTTATTGTAGTCACTACTTGTTCCAGTTGCAGTTTCTTCTAGAGTAGTGGCTCTATGTACATGTAAAGGGATGTAGGAGTTTTTTAATTTTCCCCATTGGTTAGTTATTTCAGATGTAGAGATGTCAATAGCTGTTTGGATATGTCGAAAGGGTTTACAAAGCAGAAGCTCTGACCAATAAAAATCCTCATAATGTATCGTATCTGGGGCAGGGATATCACTGTATTGGGGGAATACACGAACAATAGCAGGGGTTCTTCTTTGTAGCCACTAAGTAACTTTCCTTTGGCTGTTGTAGGACCAAGAACGAGCAACCTCAAAGAGGGAGGTGTTCTCCAATTGTAAAGGGTGTTTTATGTATGCATCTATGAATGAAGGGAATTGTAATGTGTTTCCTACATCTGTGAGGGCACGTTTGAATACATGTTTACTGACGGATAGGGTAATAATTGTACGACTACAACTGGAGAGGGGGAGTTTTAGTAACATGTGACATGTCTCTTGTGCACCAATGTCCCGATCAACAATAGTTTTTGAAAGGAAATTGTTGTAGGTGGCCTTTGCAGGGTGATCGACACTAACTTCATTAGATATCTGTGTCAGCATGTGATGGTAGCTTTCTAATTTCTTCTTTGCCTTGGATGCATATTTTTCAATGTATTGTAAGACTGCATGTCGTGACACAATAGGCTGACAATCAACATTGGCTCGCCACAGTGCCAACATGTTTGAGTTGTGTATGTTTACCCATGCATCATTACGTGCAGGGGTGTACTTTTTTTACTTGTTTCATCTAAGCCCAAACTCGAATAATCTTGGAGTGGTCAAGGGGCTTTATATCTACATTGAAGTGACCCTTTTTTTTGCAAGTAGGTTGCCTCACTACATTTTGTGTGTCGTTGCACGCGGTTCAACAGGATTTCATAGTCAGCTACAGGGTTGTTTGTAGATGTATCCTAGATTTTCCACTCTCAAGGCCCCTTGGATTCCATGCAGTTACTAATTGGTTGAAGAAAGTCTTTTCCGCATCATGTTGAAGGGGGTCGTCCCAGTCCAGCACCTCCATGTTTGGTGTATTTGGAAGCCATATAAACCTATGGATATGAGCCGAGCCTCTTTGTTGCCATTCATACCTGTATTTTCACAAAGAGGATCCATGTTGAAAAATAGGGTAGGGGTGGTATTGTATGAAAATCTAAGTGGTTGTGAGCTCACCTGTACCAGTAGTCGGTGCAATGTAGTTTTTTTTGAAGCACCTCCTCGCTAAATATTGTAAATATTTTTTCCATGTATGTAGACACGATATGGGGGTGCATGTTCAAGTTCATGTTTCTCCATTGTTGGCCAATTGTTGTGGGTGGCGTAGGGGCTCCTGACATTTCTCTGTGTAAATCTAGCCATTTAGTATCTGTTGCACTTAAAGTGAAGAAAAGCGTAGGGATTTCTAGTTGGGTTATCATATCTATGAGTTCATGTCTGTGCTTGCACCAAAATGATTTAGTTCCTCGCAAATTAGACCCAAAGTGCATTAGTTGCTCTGCAATGTGGGTGTCTGGATAGTGTGCAAGTTGCTGACGTAACATTGAGAATGTGGTAGGCAAGTTGTCCCCTATATTTTTTTTGTGAAAACATCAGATGTTAATTGGCTTCTGAGGCGCAATATAATGTTGAGAATAAAGTAGCGAAAGCGTGGATGGCTTCCAAATCTGTTATCATGGTAACGCATTAGGTGCAATGCGTATTCATGCATGTGAACCCTTTTGATTCGTGTTTGGTGGAACAATGCAATCCCTGTAGGGAACAATGTTGGAAAATCCATAGAGAGCAAACCCTCAGTGTTGTATTCATTGACTGCGGATGAACCAATGTGTGGCCACTCAATTGACTGTAGTGGAGTTTGGTATTTGCCTTCAATGAAAGTTGTTATTTGGTCAACTTCCAAAGTGGTTGGAGGGAGGGTGGACAAAAAAGATGATGGTTGTCGCTGATGGGTATGTGGTGGGGAACCTGGGAGAAGGTCTACTTCTGATTCTGCTTCAGCATGGTCAGGGATAGTTGAATTGAAGTGTGGTAGGGAATGCAATGCATTATCATCTAGGAGAACATCCTTGTAGTAAGGGTCATGAGCTATTTTGAATTGTAATGCATCCAAAACACGAGATCTACTTACAAAGCATTCGTAAGCTTTATTTGTTGCTCCAATTCTTCAGATAATTAAGATGTCCAAGTCTACGACGCGCCAAGGCAAGTGTTTAGTTATGGATGAAACATCTTGGGGGAAGCATATGGTGTGGCCCCTATATTTGTATTGACCACCTATAGCGTGAGTCACCTGCAATATTGGGTTGACCCTTGCTATCAACATTTCCTCAACTTGTGTAAGTGAGGATTAAACCTTAAGTTGCGGGCTTGGGTCCATGTTATTCCAACTTGAGAAGCGGCGATCATCTTTTTCTACAATGCATCTACGATAGGTGTTGGCACCTTTATAAACACACCGGTGAACTATTTGGATTGGTTACCAATAGGTTAAATTTTGTGAAATAGACACAATGTTGTGTGAAGATGCCCATGTCCTTGCTCCTTCCTCAATCCCCTCTTATTCATTTTTTGTCTATAGTTTGATGCAGGGAAATTCCATGTTCTAAATCTCTACCTATACCGTAAAAGTATTTCGGGAATGACACCTCACAAGCTTGGGAAGTTTTGGAATTTGCAAAGGGTTTTCCTTTAATAGAATTACCCTGTGGCAAGTAGGTTGGATGAGATCACATTTCTTCAAGGTATCTAGTTGAATAGTTCTCATGCCCTATGCATGCATCCACATTTTGCAGACATCTCCCAAGGCACCTGCAACTCAACATCTACTGGAAGTCCCTTCTCCATAATGCTTTGGAGGTTGTCCCGCGCCCTGTTTCAAAACTCCTCTTTTTACATAGTCTGGTAGCATGCTAGCAAAGGTTATCTGATTGGATTGAACACCTTTTGGTTACATTTGGTGAAACGACATCAATGTTGTGTGAGGATTCCCATGTCCTCTGTTAGCTGCTCCCTCCTTAGTCCCCTCTTACTCATTCTTTATCTGTAATTTGACGTTGGAAAATGCCACGTTTTAAATCTCCCATTCTGATAGAGGCCAGAGGAATGCTGGCAAAGGTTGTGCACTCTGGTTTTACACCTGCAAACTACATTTGGCTGCAATTTTCGAAGGTCTTTTCAACAAACTCATTTTTTTCATATAGTGCAATCATTGTAGTCCACGATACCACTTATCTTACTCGAGCCACTCGTCTCTCCCTGTAAACTGATACATTTAAATTTCTTTCCTATTATATTTCTCTCACATAATTGTAGACCCCTTTTTCTCCCTAAGGGTTCTTGATCTTTGCTGTTTCCAGTCCATATTGACGCCAAATTTGAGTTTGCTTTGGATTTTTTTAGGGTTGTTTCCCTCTTAATCGAAATTGGGAGTCTGCGATGACCCATGGGTTTTTACGGATATGGATCGTTTTCGCATTGGAAAAAATGTGGTTGTATGCAATTGATGCAAGCATTTTTTTTGAGTTCGAAAGTGAAATACAAAAATGCTTATATTCATGTTTGTGATTTTAACTGTATATTAGTGATTTTAAAAAAAAACCGTAGACAATGACAGGCTGTAAATTTTTAAAACCGTAAGTTTTTTTTGTGGTTTATATAAAAACATAGTACCTATGTATATATATATGAACAAATCTATAAAAATTACTGGAATTTACAGCCACCTGAAAAATCTAATCCGTTAAGCGATTTTTTTTTTTTTTGACAGGCACAGATAATTTGAAATTCCAGGCTTCTAGCGAGTCAGCGACGTATTTTTCCATCACACAATCAGACAGGTAACGTCTGTGGGGCCGAATTTGCTTACACACAGGCTATCTGTGCCTTTGCATACATAGTCAGACCACCGTATGTATGCATTTCGTCCCTTTGGAGTGCAGAAGAAAAGAGAAGCAGGATCGACTGCAATGGAGTAGGATCGAACCCTCGACCTGTGTTGAGTTTTCATATTATTGGCAGTAAATTGGGGGTTTGCGATGTAAATTGGAATAGTGTGTTGGAGCGATTGTGAAGAAAATTTGGCGGTCGGCATGGGCGTCCAGAATCCAGAGCAATGTCGTTCGGAAATATGCTCTGTTATCCATCCTAGGCCTAACTGTAATTCCTCACCTGCGGATCCGGAAGAAAAATGCATCCCTACTGTCGTTTAGTGATAAGAATACGAAGAAGGTGATGAAGGTGTGCAAAATAGTCGCACACATCGCAAATGCAATGGTATTCGCTGCCATTGCCTTCGTTTCTGCAGTGACATTCACCAGGCATTCGTAATCTGTATATTGTCATTGCGTGGATAAGAAACCCAATTTAATTTGAAAATGTTTTTTCCGGGTGCCGGAAATAATTCCGTGAAGAGTTATGCCAGAGTTTGACTCTTTCCAGCAGAGTCATCTTCAAAGGAACACCTCCGGTGTAATTAGTTTGCAACAAAATAGGTAATACACACAACAATGATTGCTTCAGCGACCAAAAAGACTAAAATCATCATAATGGAATTTAAAATACAACCTTCAAAACTAATCAATTTAAAAACATTTCGAGATTATATTCGAATAGCACCATTAGCGAGTAACTGTCAGGATCAAACTAAGCCTTTACAAATTGATAGCGCATTTAAGCACAACAAAAAGTTAAAGAAACTTGTGACATTTTACTGATTATATCTTCAAACGAAGTTGATATGCAATGCATTCTCAATGCAAAACCAAAACAAAACAAAACATAAAAATCACTTAAAACAGGAGTTGTCCACCATCAGTGGGCTGCATTGTATTTTGAGATGTTGCAGTTTATGTTCGAGTTCCTCAGCATCAGCAGACGCATTATCTTTCAACCACTCTTCCCAGAGCCTTTAATCTTCTCTGTTAAACTCCGCAGGAAAATCACCCTTGGCCATGGCCTCTTTGGCTCTATGCGTAAGTTTGCAGGTCGTGTTTGGCAACAAACCATCTCTTGTGAAGTTTGTTCTCCCTCCTGAACATTTCTGCATTGGTGATCATTCTTTCTATGTCTTCTTTGGTGAGATTCAAATCATCTTCTTTCCTCATGGTAATCTCACTGAGAGCTCGCATACGGACACCGTCAGAACTCTGTTGTCGAAGTCCTCTGTTGAATTTATCGCTTTCGATGGTATGCTCTGCAACATCAAACGTGCCTCCCCCCTTGAATTTATCTTTCGTCTATACTCCACCATTGTTTTAAATGGACCTGTCTCTGTAAAATCATTTCCCAAAAAACAAAGCATGTGAAGTGTTTGACAAAATGTCTCTACAAAATGGATGGGAAAATATGATCTGCGAACTGTTTGACAAAATGTCTCCAGTGAATTGTTTGACACAATGCCTCAAAGAATCTCTTCAAAATGTTTGACTAATTTCTTACTATAATTGAATTTATAGTCTGCATTTTTTTAAACCTTCAAATAGTCTCTATTGTTCAGTTGTTTTCATACGGCCAATTTTTGATGAGCAAGAAAGGCATTTTTGGTGAACTTGAGTGATGAAACAACGTTAAAATTCATGACTGGTAATTCATAACTGAAAAATAATGTTTAAGTTATGGATGGTATTATGCCTTTTCAAATTAGAGGATGAGAAGAGAAGATTAGCAGAATAGAAAAGACAATGGAAAGAGAAGATGGAGAAGTAGCCGAGAGAGAAGAGTGAGAGGGACAATTTAGTTTGAAAAAAGGGAATTTAGTGGGTGTGTCAACTAGTTTTATTCTGGCAGACCTGGAAATAGGGAACTGGGGATCCACAAACCTTACGAAAGGGATACCATGGCATCACAATATGATTGTAAATAAATCTATATTTGTACAATAAGATGACAAAAAAAACAATTGGCTTTGACCTCCCGCAAAAGGAGAAGAAAAGAGAAGAATACATAGTCGGAGACAGATTATAGATGGCTACAAGAAGTGCATGTGGCACAAATGAGGATATTGGATGGAATGCATTGAACAATAGGGAGAATGATGTACATATCAAGAAGGAAGAATGCATGTGGTGGAGACGAGGATATTGGATGGAATGTATTGAACAATATGGAGAAGGATAGACATATTAAGAAGGAATAATGTACCATGAACCTTGGAAAGTAAAGACCGCGAGGAATAACCACATGGGTGCATAAGATCAAGTTTAGTGGAGAAGTAGAGGAAAATGTAGTAGAAAAATAAGTTGAGTGCAAGAAACGAGAACACGAGAGGACATGGAAGAAGGAATATGCAGTAATGATGAAGAAGAAATTAAAGTATAAAAAGTATATGAATTAGAAAGATTAGAGTAAAGAGCAACAACTCATGAAATAGAAAAAGAAAAAATGGAAATGCTAGAACTGGAAAAAGATAGGGAAGAATGTAGAGAAGAAAAAGAAGATAGTTGTTATATGGAATAAAGAAGACGAGTAGTTAGTGAAGGAGATAATTAAAGAAGAAAAATAAATTAGTGAAGAGAATAACAAGGACACAAGGAGTAATGCTCCCCCTTTCTCCTACACATCTCCCCTTCCTCCTCCCCCTCTCAACCTTAATTGAAATAAAAGGTTTGAGGAGAAACGAACCCCTCAGACCAATCACCATCCCCCATGTTGTTTTACAAATTGAAGGAGACACCAAGTGAGGAAGAGATATACATGGGAAAATAATTGAGTAACCGTTATGAGAAACATAAAGAAGAAAGGAGGAAAATGTACATGATTTTAGTAAGATATTTAAGGAGAATTATTTCTAGAGAGAAGTGAAGAACAATAAAGGAAGAAGACAATAGTGAAACAAAAACAAGATAGTGAAGGAGAAAATAAAGGAAGAAAATAAGCAAATGACATAAAAAATCCATATAGAATTTACCAAGTACGGTATCGACATGGAAAAGAGAACAAAATTAGCACAAGGAATAAAGATCCCATGATTTGGAAAAGACACAAAGGATGCTCAAGAAGATTTGTTCATATTAAATTTGTACCTAAGAAGCTATAATATTAGAGATGATCAATTGAAATTGTTTCATGGCCTAGGGACACTAAGAGATGAAACTCTAAAGTGGTAAATGAAGATAAACCCAACACATTCCAAGATGTGGATTATTTTGAATAAATAATTTAAAAATTACTATCACTTTCTAGATATCCCAACTAAAAGCTTGAGCAAGATGCAATATTTTATTTAGAAGGAATGAAAAACAATGAAGGATTTTGATAAGAGGTTTCTAAAGGTAGTGAGTAAATTGGATGAGCCATTTAAGAGAAGTGAAAAATTGAATGGTTTGTCCTACGATTATTATCATATTTGAGAGGATCAATCAATGGAAAAAGATTTTAAGATATTTACGGAAGCACTAGAGCACCACTGGAGATGGTGTCATGGTTGGTAGTGAAACATTGGAAGAGGGAAGGAAAAGTGGTGGCTAAAATGGAGTTGGAGATATTGTAAAATAAGTTAGTCTAGTTGTGGCTAAGCCTTAAGAACATATTCACTACAAAATATTGTAGCAAGTAGATATGGTGTAGTGTATGTTGTGAATAAGGATAGGAGGATGAAGTGTCCACATGTAAACAAAGCAAGAAGAGATTTTGTGACAAGAATTAATCTGGTAGGGATGACACTACCGGTGTAACAATGGATTTTGAAGGAACAATTGTAGTGTAGGATATATATGTTGTGATAATAATACAATCAAATTATGTGCTCATTGACGAAAGTGATGCCACAACAAAACTACTTGATTTATTGTACTATGCGTGTAACATTTAACCATTATCACCACATATCTTGAAGTAGACTCTACAAAGAAATTGAAAGAGGTGAGAGTTACAGGGGTTACGATTGTGAGAAAAATGCCATTGATTACACCGAAAAAATGTACATCACACCAACACCAACTTTCTGATTGCAAAAGCATTTAAATGCAAGTCTTAAAAGTTCACCAATACCAAAATGTAATGGTTATTAGGCAAATAAAGGAGGTGACTATCAAAATAATCAAGGAGGCTATTAGAAATTTGGGGGGATTTCAAAACAATTAGGGAGTATTTCAAGTAAATAACAACGATGTATATCATGGAGGCTACATAGGAAATAACTATAATGGAGGAGGATAATGTGGAGGGTATTCCAGAGGTTACCAATTAAACTATCAAGGTGACAAATGTTTTGGACAATAAAGAATAAACTTAATGTGCTCTACAAATGTGGAAAATAATGGAATGGAAAGTTGTGTAGAACCATAACAAACATAGTGTGGAGTTTTACATGATAGGGGTATTGGTTGCTTGAAGGTAGCACAATTTTTTAAGAATGAGAGGAGGGACATACAACCTACTAGACTATAGTAAAGAGGGAAGAATCAAAAAATAATAATTAGGAAATGCTACAAACAATAGAGGAGCTCATCATGTATCAAAAAAATTCACAATTGAGAAAGATTAAGTTAGAACCTATAATCAATTAGAGAGTTCTGAGATTGCAATGGTCATGCATGTATGAAATTGTTTGCAAGTTCCTTAAGTTTATTAATATAAATAAAAGTGCATTTTGGTGGGGTTGTTTAACATAAGATTTTTCCCACGATATATGTTATGTTCATTTGTTTTCATGTTCAATTTTTATTTCAAATTATTGTAAGTTACATTGATGTACTAAATTGAATCCTTAATAAACTTTGTAGACAATACTTCATTTTTTTAATTGATTTTAATAATTTGATATGGTATTAGAGTCGGTTTTGTTGTTCAAGAATTTGTAGGTTGTTAACAATCTTAGATATTTGTGTGAGCTTTTCTTTACAGTTTTTTACAAACATATCACAAAACTAAAATTTGCAAAAGAAAAGTCTTGTAGTAAACTTGCAAGGTACACATAAAACTATATTAAAAGAAAAAATATTTGATGTAGACACAAGTGTTATAGCTCATTTGGTATAGATAATCATCTAGATATTCATAGAGAACTGTCAAAATGGCATACTAGGAAATTTATAGAGAATTAATCAATACTTCAAAGGAATTCAAGAGAATTCAAGCAATCATAAACATATTTATTTTTGATGAAGCTACTTGTTCATATCGAACACTTTTGGAAAATGACCTAATTTTTTATTGTCACTCTAGAATTTTTTAATATGTTATTTGTTTATAACATTGTTTAGTTCTCACGACCCTAATAAGAATATGGTGCTAGAAAATCCAACTAATCAACATCATAGATCTCCCTAACAATTTATTTTATCCTAAAATTCCAAATATTGTTGTTATTTTTGTAGAAGAAGAAATTTATTTTGCAAGCCACATGTATTGCATCAATAATTTCAAAGAGAAGTAACATGAGTTGAGGATAAGGCTAACCATATTGAGCAAACATTGACCTAAGGGCATTTTGAGTTATTCATATATACTATATGTAGCAATGATATTGTGATAAGTCAACCTAAATAAGCTACGTTATCCCTCAAACCAAAATTATATTGTTATTTGCCTTATTAATTTAGCACATTATGATATGATATTTTCTATTATTGAATTGTAAATGAATGTGATCTAGATCCTTATTCATTTTAACTCTTGTCTACATTGTAAATTGTAACTCTTGTCTACGTTAGTATGGCAATTTTTTATGTTAGTTGATTTAGTATGTTTATCGTCTGTTAGTTGATGTTGGTTTTTGATGTTACTTGATTTAGTATGTTTATCATAAGTATAGTATGTTTTTTATATAATTAATCGTAAATGTTTAGTAATTTCTTAATATGACTGAGAGAAATTAGTTGTGTTAAATGGAATAACATTAGAGTAAGTTTGATTTTTTGTACTAATTATATTTATAGATAATGGTAATGTGCATATATAATTTTGTATATAGAAAATTATTATTAGTTATATTTTTTCATGATGTAAGTTGAAGCTATAAAAATTATGTGATATCATACTCTCACTCTCAATTTGGCATATGGGGGTAAGTGCCTCTATGCAAAGATAGGAATCAGTGCGTGCTGAAGGGGCTTGCCCCTTAGGATGCCACATCGATACGCCCAACTATCATTCTGTGATGAAGGGGCTTGCCCCTTAGGATTTTGCATCGATAGTTGGGTGGTATACTGTGTTGAGTAGAGGTTTTAAAGTCACCTGCCAACCCTCCACTCATAAATTCACCCTCCCATAATATCGCAACTGTCCCTTTTGCAAAGGACGGTTGTGATATTCTGGGAGGGTGAATTTTGAGTAAAGGATAACCATTGGAATTTATTGATACTTGAATTTTTCATGGATATTATCTTTCTGATGTTGTGATTATTTTATCATATTAGATGACGTATATTAGATTTGTCATGTATTGTACTAACATTAATTGTATATTTCTATTTACATGTGTATTGTTGTATTCAGTTTGTCTTTTGTGTGGTGAAAATGAATACACGAAGCTCAATTCCTCCTAATCCCGTAGGGATAACGTTGACAAATCCCAAAATCCAAAGGGAGGAATGCTTCAGGAGGTCCACATTTGTGGTGTATATAGACCATCATCAATAGAATAAGCCGCCCAAACCGGAAATCGCAGCCATGGTTAAGGCTCGGCTCAATTTGTCAGAAACTTCTGTTATTTATTTTTCTAAGTTCCGCACTATAGGGCCCCATTCGCAAGGATATGGTCTAGCTTATGACACAATGGAGGATGCCCAGAAGTATGAGCCTCCACATAAGTTGAGGAAGATGGGAGTTCCGGTCATAAAACCAGCGACATATCTAATAAATTGTGCAAAAAAGATTGCACATGGAAGCAGCTCCAAGTTTGTTGCTAAAAACAAAAAAAATAGTTACTGCTTTTATATTTTTTGTTCTAAAAAACTTATAAAGTGTTTGAAAAAAACCTATATAAATATTTAATTTTTGTCGAATGTTGATTCACACCAACTTAAATATATTTCATTTTGTTGGTTGAATATATTCTTGATACACACGAGCTTAAATATTAAATATGTTTTGCATTGGATTAAATATGTTTTCCTTAGTATTAATATGTGTTTCTATGGATTATATTTTTAAAATTAATAATGTTTAGATATTTTATAGCAATTTAGATTATTAAAATTCATTTATGTTAAAATTTTATTTAGGTACCAAATGTATAATGGTAACAATTTTCTAATTCACTAAGTATGGGTTATGATCATTTGTCCAATTTAGGATTATATTGGTACAATTATCATTTCCAATCGTTTATGGTATTCATATGGCCCCCTTTGATTATTTACTTATTTTTTAATTAACTTGTGTACAGTTCTAAGACTTTTGCTAGGTGAGTGTACTTGACAAGGAACTTGAGTCCAAAAGGTTTTGGTAGACTACATGTTTATGAGAAAAGAGTCCTTGTTCTCTTTGAAATTTATCCATGTGGCCCTTGGTCTACCTTATTCACACTTGTTGGTTCTGATAAATGTAATTTTTCTAGTTGTCCTGTGTCTCATAAAAATCAATTGTACTTCAAGATTTGGATGATCATCTTCTCGTCACTTCCCAAGAACATGATAAATCTAAACTCTATCTTGGATGATCATCTTCTTGTCACTCCTAAGAACATGATAAATCTATGTAGTAGATATTTATTTATTTATTTGGTTTTGAAAACTAATCAAATTTTTATAGATATTGATATTGCAAATAGATTGAAATCTATCTATTCATAATAGACTAATCAATTTATTAAGTGATTTATTCAAATTTAATATTTACCCATTAAACTCATAATTATAGGAAAACATATTTTTTTAAAATTATTCTAAATTGTGCTTGTATTAATTATATGTTAGCAACATAAAGTTATCTATTCAGAAAATGAGTGGAATGGAACCAAACCCGTGATTACGATTCCAATATATTCAAAAATATATTCACACTTTAGTCTAACATACGGAATACGAAGTTTTAGTATTTAAGGAGTAAGGAATACAATGTTTCCCAAAAAGAAGTCACTCACGAACACATGACGTTAACTCATTTAGAGTGTATGTCCCTGGACAAAGTACTAACTCCATTGACTCTCTAATAAGAAATCATTATTAATGAACGAACTCAGTAGAAAATGTTTTAGGGACTTGTCATATGTTAAATTACATATGTTTGTATTGAAAAAGTCAAATTTGAAGTGTTCATTCTATTTTTTTTATGTTTGCTTACGATATATTTTTTCCATTGTAAAGGTAAGCATGGTTGCCATTTGGAGATTGGAAATTCATGGAGTGTCGTATACCTCCAAAAATATTGCATGTTCATCATTCATATTATACAACCCTGATGGAAGCAAGATAGTAGAAAGAGGTACAATTGTCGGAAATGCCACTATGACCTTCCAATAGGCTGAGTATAGAGCCTTGATATTGGGTCTTGAGGAAGCGATACGCCACAATGTTCGGAAACTTTTTGTGTTTTCTCACGATATGCTTATTGTGAAACAAATGATTGGTGTATACCAATTTAACAATGTAAATCTTTCAATTCTTTGAGTTCAAGCGCTAGAGAGTGTATCTCGTTTTTGAAATGTTCATACGTGCATTTAAAAGTTAACAAAGGTAGGTTAGATGTATGTCAAGTGTCTAGGGACACTATAAACCAGGAAGTGGTAACTTTACTAGCACTTGCCATGGAAGACATTTTAATATGATATATGTACACACTGTATGTCTTTTTTGCATAATGGTAGACATACATTATTTATTAGATTGTGAATAACTAATATTATGTGAATTGTCTCCAGCGTATATATTATATATTTTGTGGATAATATGATGATACATCATATAGTGTTCTTTGATAAACCAGGCATTTTGGATACATCATGCTTTATCCTATCTTCTCTTTTAACACACTTGCAATTCACATTTCATGTTTACTTCGGAAACATCTAGAGTCGAGTATCCAGTTTTGAAAAATAATGTGTGCGGTTAATTTCGTCACAAATCATTTATTGTGCACGATTTTCTCAATATGAATTCAACATATGAATGAATAAGTTTGTGCACCATTTGTTTCAGTTTAACTTGTTTTACAATGTGTCTCTTCAATGATGGTTATGACAACGCACATGAACGAAACATGCGGAATCTTGAAGACATGGGTCGATCCATGTTCACAATCCGTTCTTATGTTTTCGGGGAAGACATAAATAATTTGATGGTAATATATAACTTTGTGAACATTAATTGTTTGTCATAGAAATGTACCTAATGTCATTTGTTGGGATAACAATTATGAAATTGTTGTCATTTCACCAGGTTTCTTCACATTCCATGATGGTAATATTCGAATATTTGAACATTACTTCTTTCAAAAAATACTTTATATTTTCTGTTGGGCTAATAGTTATGCACACTAACTCCCTAGATACAAGCACCTTCACATCACATGGCGCGTATGCATTTCGCAAGCGTCACAAAGGAAGCAAAGGGAGATGATCCTCCAATAGTTGATGGCGATATGTCATATGGTCCTTCCGATCCCATTCGCTCAAATATCCATGAGCCACCCATAGAGTATAGAACCGAATATGTTAATGGTCGTATTCGTTATGTTTTCCAGCATGGATCATGTGTTGTTAGTGGGGATGTTATGTTTTCTGAGTTGCATACACTAAATCGACATCGCCAAGCAGAAAACAATCTTCCCTCCGTGGAACCTCGTAAGCGTGGCCGTAAACATATAGGATATTGACCACCTATCCCTGAAGATAGGAGTAAGGCATACGTGCAAAAGAGGGAGGTGGATGTGAACTATGTCCTGAGGCAACGATTCTAATTGCAGCGAGGAGGGTTATCGATCAAGTTTGCAAAAAAGAATGCAAATCTCGATTTGAGGAGTTGAGCCAGGAGGGAAAGAGGGAGGTGGATGATGCAATGTGCGCCTACGATTAAACAGAGATGCGAAAGTTGAGAGAGGAGCATTGGTTGAGAGCGAGAAGAAAAAAACTCAAATATCATAATAGAGGTAAATTTTAAATTAGTATAATATTGTATATATTATGTTTGGTTGGAAATCAAAAACTTAATATTCTGTCATGAATAGGAAGCTAGAGAAGAGGGTGGAACAAGTAGCAGAAATGTTGACCCCCCTACAAATGATAACGTAAGTAATTATTGTTCTTCCGTAAGTAAGGATAAAATGTAGTTTTTGTTTATTTTTGTATATACTAACTGTAGGCACGCGTAGGATTATGACATTCCCTTGTGTTAACTCCTACACTGACAGAGACACTCGATTTGTAGTGTGAAACAGAGAGAGGTAAAAATGACTTAACAAACACTTGCAAAATGTGTGTTTTTTTATGTTGTTGATACTTTAATTTTCTTGATGAATCGATTGTTATAGGTGGACGTTTTGGATAACACGCCCCCTTCTTAATCAGCCTGTGGTCTCGATTTTATTGGAGAGATAGCTTCACGTGAGGTAAGGGAGGCGGAGATGAAAAATCTTGGAGTTACAACTTCTTTTCCAGTCGAGGAGAGAGAGGGTGATGAGGGGAGGCACGAGGAGAGGGGCACAAACACCGTTGTTGTAAGTATGAGAGATAATGGAACTGGACTAGTAGGTTATTGAATGTTCTCATTTGATTTTTTAATTCTTTTGTGGTGAAATTAAGAAAAAGTTATTAATGTAATTGAGATTGTTGTTATTCTAGGATTTTCCTGACGGGGTTGAAGTCATGTTAATGTTAGATGATATGGTTGTCGCGAGAGGAGTGGTTTGTGGTAGTATCCCGCACGCAAAGTGTCATGGCATCACACTCCCAAAATTTACTATCAAAGTGATTATTTTTTAGGCCATTGTTCCCACTAATCCAGTACCCTACCCTAATAAATTTGCAAACACTTTGGCAGAGTGTGTCAAAGGGTTTGCTATTTGGGATATCAGCGATATCAAACTTGACACTCCTGAAGAGGCAAGTAGTTGTAATGAATGGTTTAATTTAATTATGTGTTTAACTGAGAGATTCATCTACATTGACTTATTTACTATATGATTAGATTTCAGGATGATTTGGTATAGGTTGAGACAACGCGCTATACTTAGATAAAAACATCATATGCCCCACCCATTCTTGGCATCATGCCAAATTTTGTTCATAGAAATGAGAAGAAATGTATTAGATTTTATGATGGAGTATTGTTTGTCGCTAACACTAGGCGACAAAGGAGGTGAAAACATTTATGTATAACATTGATTGTGAGGAGTCGTATTAGTATATATGTGTATATGATGATGATGTTACTTTAATGTGTTTGAGGTTTACGATTTAGTATTGTATTATTGATATATTGAATATGGTTTGTGGTTTTGGGTTACATAGATTTATCCATTTACGATATGTTTAACATGCATTAGATGGTTTTTATTCTTGTTATGTGACATTCCATTTACTGTATAAATGATTATGTCATCACTGTGTATCTAGTTAATGTATTAATGTGACTATGGATTGTGGATTACGGTTTATGGTATGTGATTACATAGTTGAGTTCTTCTTCCTTGTATGTCTACTTGGGTTTGACGTGTTCAGTAATTTATCACAGATAATTCACAATTTTGTTTTCAAATTTTGTGTATTATGGATTACGGTTTGTGGTTTATCGTTACATAGTTGCGTTCTTCATCCATGTATGTCTACTTGGGTTTGATGTGCTTATGAAACTTTCGTATATATTTCATCCATGATAATATTTTGTTACGTATAATTTAAGTGCATTATTTCCTCTCTAATTATGTTTGAATGGTAACAAATAATAATCGATTGTTATAATACAAGTTTATTTAGATGGAAAGACTAAAGAAGACTGGAAAGCGCAAGGCTTCGCCAGTGCAAGAACCAAATGATTATGAATCATTCGATAGTGACACTTATCCGTTCAAAAATAATGCAAAGAGCTCTACAAACAAATATGTCGGTGCTACATAAGAAGATGAGCCTTCCCCCCCAGTTCGTATGGATTTAGAAATGAAACTTGTAAAAAAGAAGACAAAGATGTATCAAAACTAGTGTGAAAGATTTGCATTGGAAAATTTATATTTTACGGAAAAAAATAAGGAAATATTGGACGAAATAGGAGAAATTACCTCAAGGCAGATGGAGTTGGAGCTCGAGGTTCAGGAGTTAGAACTAGAAATTAAGAATTGGGATACAATGCAAGAAGTGAACAAAAAAGTGTTCGCAAATCAAGTAGAAAACGTTAATACCATTCGTAAAATACATGAAGATCAGAAGGAAGTATGGAAGAAGATGTATATGCAGGCCAAGTCGGCAAGTGAGGAAAAAACACCAGGCACTCCCACCCAAGAAAATGATAACAAATGAATATACCAGTCATAGAACTTTTATATTTTACTTACATATTTGACAAATTTTACTTATATATTAGACATATATGTATAGATATTGATTATGTGGTATGCAAATAATTAGTTATATTTGATGAATTTTTCCTTTGTAGCATAATAGATGATATGGATAGACGTATGTGGTTATATTATTACTATTAGATGTATGTGATTTTACACTAATATGGTTATTTTTTTGTTGATGTTATGATGTGCACATTAATTAGTATTTAGATCATATATTTGAATTTTTATATCTGGTATGCGATGTGATGAATAAGGAAAAGTAATACAAGCGTGATTAGAAGATAAGTGTATATATGTGTGATGATGTTGTTACTTAAATGTGTTTGACGTTTACGATTTAGTATTACATTCTTGTTAAACTGAATATGGTTTGTGGTTCTGTTTATAGCGCATTAGATGGTTTTTATTCTTGTTATGTCACATTCCATTTATTTTATAAATGATGATTTTGTCACTGTGTATATGGTTAATGTATTAATGTGACTATGGATTGTGGATTATGGTGAATGGTATATGGTTACTTAGTTTCGTTTTGCTTCCGTGTATGGTATATGGTTACAATTACGTTTGAATGTTAACATATATTAATCAGTTGTTTAAATACAGGGTTAATTATATGGCAAGTCAAAAGAAGGTTGGAAAGCGCAAGGCCTCACCAGTGCCAGAACTGAAATATTTTGCAAAATTCTATAGTGCCAGTGCTAACGTGTTCGGAAAGACTATAGAGAGCCCTGCAAACAAAAATGTCAAAGTTGGACAAGAAGATGAGTCATCCCCGTCAGTTCGTATGGAAATAGAACTAAAACTTGTAATGAACAAGGCAAAGTTTTATAAAATCGAGCGTGAAAGACTTAGACTGCAATATTTAAAATTTTCAAAGAAAATAAGGAATTATTGGACCAATTACTAGATGCTTCCTCGAATAAGATGGAGTTGGAGATTGAGGTTCAAGAGTTGGAATTAGAAATTAAGAATTGGGAGACGACGTGTGAATCGAACAAAAAAGTCTTCGAAAATAAAGTAGTAAGCTTTAATTCCATTGTTAAAATTCCCGAAGGTCACATAGAATTATGGAAGAAGATGTACATCCTGACCAAGGCGCCGACTCAGAAAAAAAGTACTAGTTGCTCACACTAAAGACTGTCCAAGTGACCTTTGATATAAAATATGACTTCGTAATAAAATGACACTGTCCATGTGACCATTGACATTAACAAATGTTGGTTTAAACATATATTTTAGTTTTTTTTAAAGTAAATAATAATCAAACCATCAAAACATAATAAAATATTATAAGGTTTTAAAATCTAATAACAAGATTTAAATTGGAATAAGATTTAAAATGTGCGAGTATTGTGAATGTTACTTCTAGTTAATGTACATATTATAGAGAGTTTTAATTTCAAGTACTCATTGAAGCATGTAATTTTTATACTAGGTATACATTACAATGGTTTGATCTTATTTTAAATGTGTGTTACCATTCATTAAGACTACAAAATTCTTAACGGTTTCGATAAAACCAACCCTTGTCCACCTGATAAGTAGTTGATGTGGATTGCATCATTCTAACAAGGAGGAAATGCAACGCGGATTACATCTTTTGGAGAACTAATTTGCATTTTTCAAAGTTTTGAAAAAGACCGTGTGTTTTTCAACGTGTCTTAAAACTTTCTCTATTTCAACCCTTCTCCATCTAGTAAGTAATTGATGTGGACTCAATGTTTACAACAAGGAGGAAAAGCACCATGGGTTGCACTTTTGGAGAACTGGATTGCGTTTTGTAAAGTGTTGAAAAACACCGTGAGTTTTTCATCGTGGTGGAAAACACACCTTGTTTTCCATCGCATTGTGAAAATTCAACCCTTATCCACCTGATACGTAGTTGATGTGGAGTCAATGTTTACAAAAAAGAGGGAAAGCACTGCGGGTCGCATCTTTTGGAGAACAAGAATGAGTTTTTCAAAGTGCTGAAAAACACTGTGCGTTTTTCAACGTGGTGGAAAACATACTCCATTTTCCATCGCATTGGAAAAATTCAACCCTTATCCACCTGATAAGTAGTTGATGTGGAGTCAATGTTTACAATAAGGAGGAAAAGCACCACAGGTTGCACCTTTTGGAGAATGGGATTGCCTTTTTGAAAGTGCTAAAAACACTGTACAGTTTTCAACATGGTGGAAAACACACTCCATTTTCCATCACATTAGAAAAGTTCAACCCTTATCCACCTGATAAGTAGTTGATGTGGATTCAATGTTTACAACAAGGAGGAAAAGCACTGTGGGTTGTACCTTTTGGAGAACGGGATTATCTTTTTCAAAGTGTTGAAAAATACCGTGTGTTTTTCAACGTGGCGGAAAAAAAACTCAATTTTCCATCGCATTGGAAGATTTCAACCCTTATCCACCTAATAAGTAGTTTATTTGGATTCAATGTTAACAAGGAGAAGGAAAATCACCGTGGGTTGCACCTTTTAGTGAACCAGATTACGTTTTTTATAGTGTTGAAAAAGACCGTGCATTTTTCAACGTGGTGAAAAAACATTTTTCACTCTGTTTTCCATCACTTAGGAAAAATTCAACCCCTCTCCACCTGACAAGTAGTTTATGTGGATTCAATGTTTATAAGGAGAAGGAAAAGCACCGCGGGATGCACCTTTTGGTGAACCGGATTATGTTTTTCAAAGTGCTAAAAAACACCGTGCATTTTTCAACGTGGCGAAAAATATACTCCATTTTCCATCGCTTTGGAAAAAATCAACCCTTATCCACATGATAAGTAGTTGATGTGGACTCAATGTTTACAACAAGGAGGAAAAGCACCGTGGGTTTTACCTTTTGGAGAATGGGATTGCCTTTTTTAAAGTGCTAAAAAATACCGTGTGTTTTTCAACGTGGCGGAAAACAAACTCCATTTTCCATAGCATTAGAAATATTCAACCCTTATCCACCTGATAAGTATTTTATGTGGAGTCAATGTTTACAACAAGGAGGGAAAGTACTACAGGTTGCACCTTTTGGAGGATGAGATTGCATTTTTTTAAGTGCTGAAAAATACTTTACGTTTTTCAACGTGGCGGAAAACACACTCTATTTTCCATCACATTGGAAAAATTCAACCCTTATCCACCTGATAATTATTTGATGTGAAGTCAATGTTTACAAGGAGAAGGAAAAGCACCACGGATTGCACCTTTTGGTGAACCAGATTACATTTTTTAAAGTGCTGAAAAACACTGTGCATTTTTCAACGTGGTGAAAAACAAACTCTATTTTCCATCACTTTAGAAAACTTCAACCCCTCTCCACCTAACAAGTAGTTGATGTGGAGTCAATGTTTACAAGGAGAAGGAAAAGCACCATGGGTTGCACCTTTTGGTGAATTGGATTTCATTTTTCAAAGTGTTGAAAAACACCATGCATTTTTCAACGTGGCGAAAAACACACTCCATTTTCCATCGCTTTGGAAAAATTCAACCCCTTTCCACCTGACAAGTAGTTGATGTGGAGTCAATGTTTACAAGGAGAAGGAAAAGCACCAAGTGTTGCACCTTTTGGTGAATTGGATTACGTTTTTCAAAGTGTTGAAAAACACCGTGCATTTTTCAACTTGTCGAAAAAAACACTCTTTTTTCCATCGCTTTGAAAAACGTCAACCCCTCTCCGCCTGAAAAGTAGTTAATGTGGATTTAATGTTTACAAGGAAAAGGAAAAGTACCGTCAATTACACCTTTTGGTGAACCGGATTACGTTTTTCAAAGTGTTGAAAAACACCGTGTGTTTTTCAACGTGGAAAAAAACACACTCTATTTTCCATCACTTTAGAAAACTTCAACCCCTTTCCACATGACAAGTAGTTTATGCGGAGTCAATGTTTACAAGGTTAAGGAAAAACACCGCGAGTTGCACCTTTTGGTGAACTGGATTACATTTTTCAAAGTGTTGAAAAACACCATGTGTTTTTCAACGTGGCAAAAAACACACTCCATTTTCCATAACTTTGGAAAAATTCAACCCTTATCCACCTTCAAAAAATAGTTTATGTGGATTCAATGTTTATAACAAAGAGGAAAATCACCACGGGTTGCACCTTTTGAAGAATAGGATTGTGTTTTTTTAAAGTGCTGAAAAACACCATGTGTTTTCCAACAGGACGGAAAACACGCTCCATTTTTCATCTCATTAGAAATATTAAACCCTTATCCACCTGATAAGTAGTTGATGTGGAGTCAAATTTTACAACAAGGAGGAAAATAGCACCACGGGTTGCACTTTTTGGAGATTGGTATTGTGTTTTTCAAAGTGCTGAAAAACACCGTGCATTTTTCAACATGGCAGAAAACACACTCCATTTTTTCATTGCATTGGAAATATTCAACCCTTATCCACCTGATAAGTAGTTGATGGGGATTCAATGTTTACAACAAGGAGGAAAATCATCGCGGGTTACACCTTTTAGAGAACGGGATTGCATTTTTCAAAGTACTTAAAACACATTATGTTTTTCAACGTGGCAGAAAACACACTCCATTTTTCCATCGCATTGGAAACCTTCAAGCCTTATTCACCTGATAAGTAATTGATGCAGAGTCAATGTTTACAAGGAGAAGGAAAATCACCGTGAGTTGCACTTTTGGTGAACCAGATTGCGTTTTTCAAAGTGTTGAAAACACTGTGCATTTTTCAATGTGGCAAAAAATACACTCTGTTTTCCATCGCTTTGGAAAAATTCAACCTCTCTCCACCTTAAAAGTATTTTATGCGGAGTCAATTTTTACAAGGAGAAGGAAAATCACAGCGCGTTGCACCTTTTAGTGAACCGTATTGCATTTTTCAAAGTGCTTAAAAACACCGTGTGTTTTTTAACGTGGCGAAAAACACACTCTGTTTTCCATCACTTTGGAAAACTTCAACCCCTCTTCACCTGACAGGGAGTTGATGCAGAGTCAATGTTTATAAGGAGAAGGAAAAGTACCATGGGTTGCACCTTTTGGTGAACCGGATTGCATTTTTCAAAGTGCTAAAAAAAATCGTGAATTTTTCAACATGGCAAAAAACACACTTTGTTTTCCATCACTTTGGAAAACTTTAACCCCTCTCCGCATGACAAGTAGTTGATGCAGAGTCAATGTTTACAAGGTGAAATAAAATCACCACAGGTTACACCTTTTGGTGAACCGGATTGTGTTTTTCAAAGTGCTGAAAAACACTGTGGCAAAAAACACACTCCATTTTCCATCACTTTGGAAAAATTCAACCTTTATCCACCTGACAAGTAGTTGATGTGGAGTCAATGTTTACAACAAGGAGGAAAAACACTGTGGGTTGCACCTTTTGGAGAACGGGTTTGTGTTTTTCAAAGTGCTGAAAAACACCATGCGTTTTTCAATGTGGCGAAAAAACACACTCCATTTTCTATTGCAATGAAAAAATTCAACCCTTATCCACTTGATAAGTAGTTGATGTGGAGTCAATGTTTACAACAAGGAGGAAAAACACCACGGGTTGCACCTTTTGGAGAACGGGATTGCCTTTTTCAAAGTGCTGAAAAACACCGTGCATTTTTCAACGTGGTAGAAAACACACTCCATTTTCCATCGCATTGGAAATATTCAACCCTTATACACCTAATAAGTAGTTGATGTGGATTCGATGTTTACAACAAGGAGGAAAAGCACCACGGGTTGCACCTTTTGGAGAATGGGATTACATTTTTCAAAGTGTTGAAAAACACCTTGCATTTTTCAACGTGGCGGAAAACACACTCCATTTTCCATCGCATTGGAAAACTTTAACTCTTATCCACCTTATAAGTAGTTGATGCGGAGTCAATGTTTACAAGGAGAAGGAAAAGCATCGCGGGTTACACCTTTTGTTGAACCGGATTGCATTTTTCAAAGTGTTGAAAAAATACCATGTGTTTTTCAATGTGGCGAAAACCACACTCTTTTTTCCATCGCTTTGGAAAACTTCAACCCCTCTCCACCTAACAAGTAGTTTATGCGGAGTCAATGTTTACAAGGATAAGGAAAAGCACCGCATGTTCCTTCTTTTGGTGAACCGGATTTGTTTTACATTGTTACATAAAGGTGGAAAAAAATCACAGTTTGTACCTTGTGGAAAAGAATGGTTAATTTTTTATAGTGTTGAGGGTAAGTGCACCAAGTTGGGGGGCTAAAAAGGGGGTCTTAAGTGGACACATTTTTCTGAAAAATAAAAAACTTCAACTTGTATGAGTTTTTCGAAATAGACTTTGGAAGATGTTTTAGGAATATGAATCATAGAATTTTGGGTCTAGTTTCTAAGCTACTAAATTTTATTGAAAACGGATAAGTTTAAGTGGGTTAAAAAACTAAAATACCAATAGGTGCTCCTATTTTTGTTAAAAAATATAATAGAGTGAATTTTGTGCCACCCACCATTTTTTGAGCACCATTGAGTATTTTTGAAAACTCTTTGGTAGAAATATAGCTAAGAGCATCTAGTTTGTGCTAGAATTTTTTTTTATTTCTTTAATGAGTATTTTTTTATTTGTGATTTTTCTAGTACACAAATTTTATGTATTCAAAAATAACAGAGCTCCGACCATGTCCCCCCCCCCCTAACTACCTCAAAAAATATCTAAAATTAGTTTTTTTTTAATATGTATAGAATTATGCCTAGTTTGTGTTAGTATATTTTTTTTTCAATTTTGATGACCCAAACAAAAGATACATGATGAAAGATAGACATATTTAAACTTCTAAAAAAAAGCTATAAAAAGGCATTAGTTAGAAAATAAATAATATGGAAACCTTATATTAGTTAGAAAATTTGAAAAATTATATTTTTAGAAAGAAGAAATTTTGCTCTACGTCGTGGTATAATGTTTTTTAAATGGATCGATTGTTTTATTTTTATTTATCATAGAGGAAGTGGCATTTTTATATTTTCTTGCAAAAATATGTTGTTTTTTGTGTTTGTGTAGGTCCATGCCTTAGGGTTGGGGATCCAAACCGGATCCCAAACCTTAAGGCATGGATTAGAAAAAGATAAAACACAAAACGCGTACGCGTTATAACGTATACGTGCTATAACGTGTACACATTCTATATCGTAAGAAATACAATGTTATTACTATATAGAACGCATATGCGTTCTGTATAGTAAGAACATTGTATATGTTTTTGACATGCTTCTATTTAGAAAAATAAATGTTTAAGTATAAGAAATACTAATAAATGAAATATAACTAATAATAAATGAAAAACTTATACTTTATATTTATTTATGTAAATATAAGAAATTAGGGTCACTCTGCACCTTATGGAACTAGTCTCACAGCTCCATTAGTCACAGTTTAGGAGATAGTTTTTAATAGTATAATTTGGTCAGTACATAGGTAATTTTCAGGCTTTTAGCATTGTGCCTAAATATTTTAGCATTTAAATTCTACAATCGAAACCCTAAACCCTAAACCTTGAACCCTAAACCCTAAACCTAAACCATAAGCCCTAAACCATAATCCCTAAACCCTAAAACCTTAACCATGAGCCCTAAACCCTAAAATATTAAGCCTCTAAACCCTAATCCTTAAATATTCAACCCTTACCCATGACCCTAAACCATAAACCTTGAGCCTTAAGCCCTGAATCCTAAACCCTAAACCCTAAACCATGAACTGTGAGCCTTAAATGTTAAACCCTAAACCCTAAACCCTGACAAACCCTAAACCCTAAAAATTGAATCCTAAACCCTAAATCCTGAGCCCTAAACCCTAAACCATAAGCCCTAAATCCTAAACACTAAACCCTAAACCCTGAACTTTGTGACCTAAACCCTTAACCCTTAACCATAATACCTAAACCCTAAACCCTAAAACCTAACCAAAATAATAAATCCTAAACCCTAAAACCTAAACCCTAAACCCTAAACCCTATGACCCTAGGCCCTAAACCCTGAGCCCTAAACCCTAAACCCTAAATACTAAATCTAGAGCCCCAACCTCTAACCCCCAAACCTTAAACCAGTAACTCTGAACCCTGAACCTTAAGCCATAAACCATGAACCATAAACCCTAAACCCTAAACCCTAATACCTAAACCATAAACCCTAAACCTTAAGCCTTGAACCCTACACCCTAATCCTTGAGCCCTAAACCCTAAACCTTAAACCTTGATCCCTAAACCCTAAATCTAGAGCCCTGAGCTCTAACCCCTAAACCTTAAACCCGTAACTAACCCCTAAACCTTAAACCCATAACTCTGAACCCCGAACCCTGAGTAATAAACCCTAAACCATGCACCTAACCCCTAAACCCTAAACCCTGAGCCCTGAGCCCTAAACCGTAAACCCTAAACCTTAAGGCCTAAATGTTAAATCCTAAAGGTCCCTAAACCCTAAACCATAACCCTAAAAACTAAATCATAAACCCTAAACCCTACAAATCCCTAAACTCTAAACCCCAAGCACTAAATCATAAACCCTAAGCCCTAAACCCTAAACCCTAAGCCCTAAACACTAAACCCTAAACCCTGAACTCTGTGACCTAAACCCTTAACCCTCAACCCTTAACCCTAAGACCTAAACCCTAAACTCTAAAACAAAAATAATAAACCTTAAACTCTGAACACTAAAACATGAACCCTAAACCCTAAAACCTAAACCCTTAACCTAAACCTTGAACCCTGATCCTTGAGCCCTAAACCAGTAAACCCTAAAAACTAAATCCATAACCCTAAGCTCTAACCCCTAAACCTCATATATTTCCAGTAGGTCTCATGAGTGAGTTCATTTTTTGAATATCTTAGGACCATATTTCCTAGTCTTGTGCCTAGAACCATCATTAAGTCGGCTTTTACAACTACCTTGTTTATGAGCTCGGTGGGCATTTCCCTCCTTCAAAATATCAACAGATGAAAGACATTAAATTTTGATGAATCTCTTTGAGTTTTGTTCCTACGAAGTCAATGAACCCTTTTTCAGTTGAATACTCTCTGTCAATACTAATAAAAATGGGTAAGACACAAAACATTACAGTGAGTGAAATAGTTCACATGCAATGGGCATTTCCCTCCTTTAAAATATCAGTAGATGAAATGCATCAAATTGTGATGACTCCCTTGAATGTTCTGCCTACAAAGTAGATGAACCTTTTTTAGTTGAATACTCTTTGTCAATACTTATAAGAATGGGTAAGACATAGAAAATTACTGTGACTGAATGGGTGAGCCTAATCCATGAGCCTTAAATCTTGAACCCTAAACCCTAACCCCTAAACCCTAAACCCTAAACCTCAAGCCTTAAACCATATACCCTGAACCTTTGCCCTAAACCTTAAACCCTAACCTTTAAACCTTAAACCCTAACTCCTAAACCCTAAACCATAAACCCTAAATCCTCAACCCTAAACCTTAAACCTTGATCCCTAAACCCTATACCATAAACCCTAAGCCCTAAACCCTAAACTCTAAGCCCTAAACCCTAAACCCTGAGCCCTAAACCTAAACCCTAACCTCCTAAACCCTAACCCCTAAACCCTAAACCTTAAGCCCTAAACCCTAAACCATAAGCCATGAACCCTAGGCCCTAAGCCATAAGCCCTAAACCTTGAACCCTCAAACATAAACCTCAACCCTAAACCCTAAAAACTAAACCCTTAGCCCTAAACCTAAACCCTGAACCCAACCCTAAACCCTGAACCTTGATCCCTAAACCCTAAACCCTAACCCTTTGCCCTAAACCTTAACCCTGACCTAAACCTTAAACCCTAACTCCTAAACCCTAAATCATCAACCATAAACCTTAAACCTAACACCTAAACCCTAAACCGTAAACCCTAAATCCTCAACCCTAAACCTTAAACCCTGAGCCCTACACCCTAAACCCTAACCATAAAACCTAAGCCCTAAACCCTAAACTCTAAACCATGACCCCTAAACCTAAACCTTGAGCCCTAAACCCTAATCCCTAACCCTGGGCCCTAATCCATAAGTCTTATGCCAAAAAACCTAAACCTTGTACTCTCAAACATAAGCCCGCAATCCTAAACCCTAAAAACTAAACCTTGAGCACTAAACCCTGAACTCTCAACTCCTAAACCCTCAACCATTTGATCCCTAAACCCTAAACTTGAACCCTTTTCCCTAAACCCTAAACCCTGACCTTTAAACCTTAAACCCTAACTCCTAAAACCCCAAACCGTAAAGCCTAAATCCTCAACTCTAAACCTTAAACCCTAACTCATCCTAAACCGTAAACCGTAAACCCTAAATCCTCAACCCTAAACCTTAAACCTTGAGCCCTAAACCCTAAACCCTATACCATAAACCCTAAGCCATAAACCCCTTAAACTCTAAGCCCTAAATCCTAAACCCTAAACCGTAAAACATAAACCATGACCCCTTAACCCTAAACCTTAATCCCTAAACCCTAAACCCTAAGCCCTGAACCCTAGGCCATACGCCATAAGCCCTAATCCAAAACCCTAAACCTTGAACCCTCAAACATAAACCCTCAACCCTAAACCCTAAAAACTAAACCCTGAGCCATAAAACCTAAACCCTCAACTCTCAACTCTAAACCCTAAACCCTCAACCCTGATCCCTAAACCCTAAACCTTGAACCCTTTTCCCTAAAACCTAAACCTTGACATTGTAAACATTCAACCTTAACTCTTAAACCCTAAACCATAAACACTAAATCCTCAACATTAAACCTTAAACCCGAAACTCCTAAACCCTAAATCCATAAAACATAAATCCTTAACCATAAACCTTAAACCCTGAGACATAAACCTTAAACTCTATACCATAAACCCTAAGCTTTAAAACTTAAAATTTAAGCCCTAAACTCTTAAACCCTAAACCCTATAACACCTAAACCCTAAACCCTACACCTAAAACCTAAACCCTAAGCCTTAAACCCTAGGCCCTAAGCCATAAGACCTAATCCAAAACCCTAAACCTTGAAGCCTCAAACATAAACCCTCAACCCTAAACTCTAAAAACTAAACCCCGAGCCCTAAACGCTAAAATATCAACTCTCAACCCTAAACCCTAAACCCTCAACCCCTATCCCTTTGCCCTAAACCCTAAACCCTTTTCCCTAAACCCTAAACATGACCGTTAAACCTTAAACCCTAACTCCTTAACCTTAAACCATAAACCCTAAATCCTCAACCCTAAACCTTAAACCCTAACTCCTGAACCCAAAATTGTATACCCTAAATCATAAACCCTAAACCTTACACTCTAAGTCATAAACCCTAAACCCTATACTATAAACCCTAAGCCCTAAACCCTAAAATCTAAGCCCTAAATCCTAAACCCTAAACCCTAAAACCTAAACCTTATTCCCTAAACCCTAAAACCTAAGCCCTGAAACCTAGGCCCTAAGCCATAATCCCTAAGCCAAAACCCTAAACCTTGAACCCTCAAACATAAACCCTCAATCCTAAACCCTAAACCCTAAACCTTCAACTCTAAACCCTAAACCCCAAACCCTTAACTCTGATCCCTAACTCCTAAACCCTGAACAATTTTCCCTAAAACATGAACCCTACCCTTATACCTTAAACCCTAACACCAAAACCCTAAACTGTAAATCCTAAATCCTCAACCCTAAACCTTAAACCGAAACTCCTAAACCCTAAACCGTAAACCCTAAATCCTCAACCCTAAACACTAAACCCTGAGCCCTAAACCCTAAACCCTATATCATAAACCCTAAATCGTAAACCCTGAACCCCAAAACCTAAAACATGACCCCTAAACCCTAAACCTTAATCCCTAAACCCTAAACCCTAAGCCCTGAACCCTAGGCCCTAAGCCATAAGCCCTAAGCCAAAACCCTAAACCTTGAACCCTCAAACATAAACCCTCAACCCTAAACCCTAAACACTAAACCCTAAACCCTAAACCATTTTCCCTAAAACCTGAACCCTAACCTTTAAACCTTAAACCTTAACTCCTAAACCCTAAACCATAAACACTGAATCCTCAACTATAAACCTTAAACCCTAAACCCAAGCCCTGAACCCTACAATCCTAAACCCTAAACCATAATCTCTAAATCATCAACCCTAAATCTTTAACCCTGAGCCATTAACCCTAAATGTTATACCATAAACCCTAAGCCTTAAACCCTAAACTCTAATCCCTAAATATTAAACCCTAAACCCTAAACCCTAAAACTTAAACCATGACCGCTAAACCCTACACCTTGAGCCCTAGACCCTAAGCCCTAAACCCTAGGCCCTAATCCTCGATAAGACTTAATACAAAACACTAAACCTTGAACCCTCAAACATAAACCCTAAATTCTAAAAACTAAACCCTGAGCCATAAACCCTGAACCCTAAACTCTAAACCTTAAACCCTCAACCCTTATCCCTAAACCCTTTTGCCTAAACCCTGAACCCTAACCTTTAAACCTTAAACCCTAACTCCTAAACCCTTAAATTATAAACCCTAAATCCTCAACCCTAAACCTTAAACCATGAACCCTAAACCATAAATCGTTAAACCCTATACTATAAACCCTAAGCCCTAAACCCCATACTCTAAGCCCTAAATCCCTAAACCGTAAACCCTAAACCCTATAACCTAAACCTTGACCCCTAAACCCTAAACCCTCAAAACCTAAGCTCTAACCCTCAACCTAGGTCCCTAAACCATGAACCCTTTGCCCTAAACCCTGAACCCTGACCTTTAAAGCTTAAACCCTAACTCCTAAACCCTAAACCGTAAACCCTAAATACTCAACCCTAAATCCTCAACCCTAAACCTTAAATCCTGAGCCCTAAACCCTAAACCCTATACCATAAACCCTAAGCCCTAAACCCTCAAATCTACGCCCTAAATACTAAACCCTAAAGCCTAAAACCTAAACCTTAACCCTTGACCCCTAAACCCTAAACCTTAAGCCCTAAACCCTAAAACCTGAGCCATGAAACCTAGGCCCTAAGCCATAAGCCCTAAGCCAAAACCCTGAACCTTGAACCCTCAAACATACCCTCAACCCTAAACCCTAAAAACTGAACCCTATACCCTCAACTCTTAACCCTAAACCCTAAACCCTCAACCATCCCTAAACCCTAAACCATAAACCTTGAGCCATAAACCCTAAACCATCATCCTTTACCCCTAAACCCTAAACCATGAACCTTGATCCCTAAACCCTAAACCCTGAACCCTAAGCCATAAACTTAAGCCCTAAACCATAAACCATGAACCACGAACCCAAAACCTTGAGCCCTAAACCCTAAAATCTGAACTATGAGCCTTAAACACTAAACCTTAAACCCTAAAGTCTAAACCTTGAGTCCTAAACCCTTAGCCCTAAACCCTAAACCCTTATCCCTAAACCCTAAACCCTAAATCATAAACCCTCACCCAAAGGAAAGTCCTATAAATAGATCATTCAACGTGTTTTAGTGTGTAGGGAATAGTGTTTAAGGTGATCGATCGAACTCATTTAGTTTTGATGAGAGACTACTTCCTTTTGAAGGCCTAAAAAGGCTTTTTTGTCCATTCTGTATTTAATTGAACATCCTTCAGAACAAGCTAAAATGAGATATTCATGTCACCAAGTTATTAAGGACCATTATTTGTGAAGTATTAAGGCATCATTTTTCTCCATAAAGAAACATCTAAGAAAAAACATGCATGAGAATCATGAATTTTATTCCATGAAAGGATGCTTTTAGAGCTAGGAAAGGTGAGGGGATGATTTTTATATGGAGCACCATGTTTCTAAGAATGAGCAATAATCTGAGTTCACTTGATGTAATTCACTTGGTACTATTCGTAACAACTCATTCAACACCTATTACTGTTATCAAACCTTAAGGAGGAGGTACATTACAATCACCTCATTTTGGCCATAGGACAGGAATCCCATTGTGGGAACAATCCTCTATATACAAAGTGAGGATCTCTTTCTACTAAGAAGTAGAAAAACATCATAGAGTTAATTCATAGTCACTAAAGTGAATTATGGACAAAATTTAAAAATTAGTACCAATTCAAGCAGTGTTAGGGCCAAAATCCATTTTAGAATGTCAATAAACCTAAAAAATGACTATATTCTTTCCCAAGAACAAAGATCAGACTACAATATATATGCCCTAAAAGTTTTACGTTCATTTGCTGAAATTTTGAAAAAATGAGTTAAGTACTGACCAGATTAGATTTTGAAAAAACTATCTTCTAGATTATAACTGTTGGAGCTATAGGACCACTTCCATAAGGTGCATAATGGACCCTAATTTCTTATATTTACTAAAATAAATTATTTTAAGTATAATATTTCTTTTATTATTTCTTAGACTTTTATTATTTCTTATACTTGAACATTTATTTTTGTAAGTATAAGACACCCAAAGACATATACATGGTCCATACAACTCAAAACGTGTAAGCGTACGTGTTTTGACTCCTTTGAAATGAGTACGCATTATAACATGTACGCGTTATAGGTTCAATGATTACCAAGACAACCAAATTAAAACGCGAGCATGTTTTAGCAAAACACGTACACTTTTCATTTGTTTTCGGGTTTTTGTCCACTTTTTGGCCCCCCAACTTCGTGCACTTACCCTTGAAAAAGGTTTATTTTTCAGCTCTTTGATGTTAGCAATAAAAATTCAACATGATAATTTGTTATTGTTGATTACATTATTTCATCATGATTACATCAACTTTCTGTTTGTTAAAATATTTTATATTATCCATATATTACATGAGCGGTTCTACATTGGCTAACACCACCAATCACTTTTTCTAAATACTCTAAAAATAGTCAAAGAGTAGGTCAGTTGTACATATTCCATATTTATGTATTTTAAATATACGCAATGTACAATCTTATATACATGAATTTTACATGTTTACAATTATAATATAGACCCACTCAACATGCCATACATTTTCTTTCCAAATCTTGACCTTCTCATTCCGTAAGATACATCTCTCAGCATATTCGTTGCATCTAAAACACAATGCATTAAATATTAGACAAGGTATCAGTTGGCTTGGAAATTTTTCTTGGGGACAAATTTGTGGTTTTCCTCACCAAAACTATGGGAATCTAACTCCCTCTACTTTGAATGGTGCAACTGCCATATTATGCATGTAAAACAGGTGGATTCAATGGTGGTTTTTCAACCAGAGATCCATAGGGGCACTCCACTGACCCTATGGCAAAGCCTGTAATTTCTTGCTAGGACATAAATTGGTCTGAGAGTGGGAAAGGGAGTGGGAATGAAGGAAAAAAGATCAATGATGGAGGTAGGATATCATATGCCTGCATACATTGATCAGAAAGTTCATAACATGCATTTAGTTGGAAGAAGAAAAAATTTACAAAACCAAGCTACAAGACCGAATAAAAACACATTGGTCACAAAGTACCAATTCAATTCTCTGTCAAAGGGACATAAAATTCATTTTTTTCTTATTGTAGCCAAAGTAGAAACTTGTACAATGAATGGAAACAGAAGAAAATTGTAAAAAGAAGAGAATAGAAGAAGATTGACTATCGTTTTTGTCCTCTGTTCAAAACACATTTACAGTCTCCAAATTCAATTGCCAACCATTACAATGACTTTCAGAGCCCATAAAATAGCTCACACGAGGTGGTTACAACTTCCTAAGGCATCCAAGAAGTGGTTACAAATAGAATCTAATCATTCGGACCGTTTCAGATTCTTGATTTGAAGAGAAACGACCATGGCGGGAGAAAACCAGAAATTCATAATTATAATTGTTTTGCTTCACTAGTTTGAATATGAACTGTTAGATCACCTTTTGTGCCTTTAAATTTGAGCCATCCATGTGGCAAGAGGTGATTGGAGTGGCCGCGGGGAATGCCTTTTCATTTTATAACTTTTTGAAGATTTGGAAATTTTTCACTTTTTCTCCGCCAGCCCGACTTTGACTTTTCAACGTGGACACATGGCATCATCTTGATTGGAAACGGGGTCACGGCTCCATTTAGAACATTTTGAACCTTTGTTGGAAAAAAGTTCAAAATCACAAAATCCTCCACTGGCCCGCACTCCCGTGTTGACTTGTCAACGTAAAAGGACATGTGGCACAATTTGATTGGTTGTGGAGGTCAAATTAATCTTTTTACTTTTAACCTCAAAGGCTAAAAACTTGAAATCCCACCAGAGGTCCATCGTCCACTTTGACTAGTCAACAGGGACACGTGGCATCATTTCATTGGTTGTGGAGCCACATGTAGATTCGTCTTCTTTAACTTTAAAAACCAAAAGACTTAAAGTTTTAAAGTCTTCCACCGAACCATGCTTCCGCTCTGACTTTTCAACTTCAAAAATGGATACGTGTCAGCATCTAATTGGTTACGGGGTTCAAACCTTATTATTTTCTCTGCTTCGCTTTCGCAGATCCATCATCGCCAATTACACTTTTTACCGAAAAAGGGAAAAAATGGTAAAGAAATCTCCTTAGCCCCGCCAGTCCGCCTTGGGAAAAAAATGCAACTTAGGTCCGCCGAGCCATATCTTGCAAAATACACGAGTTAGAACGACTTCTTTACCTTTTTGGAAAGGGGAAGAAATTTCCCATCAGATGAAGTAGGTTCCAAACATCGTTGAGCCCTTGGAAAGAACCAAAATTTCAAAATACTTAGATTTTACCATTTTCAAAGGGGACTAACTCAAAAATTTAGGGTTTAAACTTGGAAGAATGAAGGAAATTTTTTAGGGGACAACAGTTGGCTCTAGCTTGGGGACATGACATGGATTGAGCAGGGAGAAAACATGGCATGAGGATCCAAAATCACAAGTTTTAAAACATATAAGGTTGACCAATGCCTTATCCATTGGGCCTTGCAGAGTCATGTACAACTTCTGAGGAAAGAAAGAAGGAAGAAGAGGACACACAACCAAAAACACACAAAAATAGAAAGGGGAAAACAAAAACACACAACAGAAAAGGGGAAAAATCAAAGCTATGGTACAAGGTGAGGGACAACTCACTTTCACTGATGATATAGCTTCAAATATTTCCCACTTCTAGGTAATCCTAATGGAGTTTCATCTAAGTATGATAGGAGAAAAACATTCTCACCACAAGTTCCATGAATTTAAAATGGACCCAAACAAAGAATCAAATTTTCCATGACTGCCCTTTGGTTATCTTCTCTTGTCCCAAAGCAGGACAAAATCTCTGACTCTAAACTCTCTTGTTTTGATGATGTCAATGATCTTTGGATTGTAGGGCCTTTTTTTCCTAAAGGGCTTAACACCTTGCTTCAAAGGAATGGAATGGTGTATGTCCTTTGGATGGAAAGATTTGAGTTCCTCATAGGAGTAAGCCAAGACATCAGAGCAATTTCTGAGCATATCAACAAACCTTCTCTTCTCTTCAGGTGAGCAGCATTTGCCAATGTTGACCATTCTTGGATCTTTTGAAATACCATTGTTTTCTTTATCAAAATCATATGGATACAGAGAAGATAGCTTTTCTTTCTCCTGAATGAATCTGCCATGTTTGTCAAACAGATGCTTCCAAAGAGAAAGCCTTTAGGAATCTTGTTGCCTTTATGTTCTTTGAAATCGGTTTGATAGTTCCAGTTTCCTTCCATGTTTATCCATATAGTTGATTCTCCATCGAGAATCTTCTTGCTGCCCCAAAGCTGATTTTTGTTCCAATTCATTGGATATTTTGAGTTACTTTATTTTCCGAGTTTATGCTCATTAGAATCTTTTCCATGAGAAACATTTGATTCATCCTTTATCTCTACTCCATTGTGAGGCATTTGAGTATTGATGGGAAGATTGGAGGAAAACTCATTCTTGTCTTGTATGTCCATGACACAAGTGAAGAGATCAAGAATCAGCTCGGGGTCTTCCTCAACTTGTATTGTATCCAATATTTCTTGCACGAAGTTATGCTTCATCATTTCCTGCAACTCATCTTTGTATCCCTTTAAAGAATGCAGCTCAAGGAAACTATCTAGAGGGATTACCTCATCATCTTGGGAATCACTGCACTCTAACAATCCTTCATCAAAAAGAGATTCATCTTCAAAGGCCTCCAAACTCCTTGCTTCAATTTATTCATCATGGAAAGAGTCTTCATCCTCAAATGGGAAAGAAAATAAATCCATTTTGTTATTGCATCCATGAATCATTAGCTCTGGAATGGCATCGTATTTTTCATATGGCTTTATCTCAATGTGGCCAACCTTCACATTGGTTAAGGATTCCAAATCAGCTTCACGCTTGTCCTATAGATTTTTGGATTGTATCAGGAGCTCAAGACTGAGCTCGGGATCTTCAGTTTCTTCTACGGCTTCAAGCATTTCTTGTACAAATATTTCTTTCAATCCTTTCACAGGCTCATCACAAGGTTATTTTGTATCTCCATAGATGGCCTGACTAAGATCATCTTCATCCCCAAATGGAAATGAGAATAACTCCTCATCTTGGAAAAGCATGTAAGATGATTTATCTTCTGAAATTTATTGAGAACCATCTCCTCTTCTTTTTGGTCTGCATCATCTGGTGATTCGGGGCTGCCCTCTTGTAACTCAAATCTCCTCAGTGCTTCTTCAAAATTCAAATCTTTCTAGGAAGGAATTTCTGGCCCTATCAAGATTGGAATATCTTCTTCCTCCTCAGTTGTCACCAAGTGATTCATCTGCCTGGTATTTTGGTACAAAATTTTAGCTTCTAGGATTCCAGACTTTTACACAGTGTATTTCATTTTTCTTACTAGCAACAACTTCTTCATTTCACCTTTGACTGGGATAGTTGTAGATGACCAATCCATTTTTATCTCTCCACCTAGGTCTCTACAAAAATTTCTTCTCAAAAGTATGCCAAAAGATGTTGGGATGTCTACCACTAAAATAGTTAGGAGCACCTTCTTGTCAGGGAAGTCAGCTAGAGCTACTTGTGCATCCTTTATTCTTCTAATCAGTGGCACTTGTTTAGATTCCATTGAATAGACATGCTCTATTTACTCTAGTTAGGGTTAGGCCAAGAGAATTTGCAACTTTGAGTGGCATTACATTATCAGAAGCTCCAGAATCAATGATACAATTGTTCAACTCAAAGCCATTTATGAGGAGAGACAAATAGAAAGGCTCAACCCTAGTTGTTTTGGAAGCATTGAGAGCTAACATGTTTTGAGATGGAGGTGTGGATGGTGTTGGGAGAAGTCCTTTAGAAATGGAATTGAGGATATAGGGCTACTACCCCAGACTGCATTGATGAATCTATCAAATTGGGAAGGGTGTGTTTGTAGGTACTCTATCTCTGAGAGTTGGACTTTGGTTTTGTTTGCATGCTCCAAAAAATCAAATGGGGCAATACTGGGTGAGGAGGAAGTTCCTGAAGTGGAGGAGGATTTACATGGAAAAGGCTTTGAAGGAACCTTGGATGTTTTGGATGGTATATTCTCTCCCAAAGGTGAAGCAGTAAGTTTAGCAGAAGGTGAAGGTATAGCCTTTGGCTGAACTTTGGGTATTTTTGCAGAGACTCCAATGGAAGGGGAAGTGCTCTTAATAATTTGAGAACTAGAAGAAGGAACAAAAGACTTACTTGGTATAACAGCATGGTCCTTGGCAACAACCAAGTCTGGTTTTTATTTGGCAGAATCCATCGAAGGTGGTAATGGAGAACCTTTACTGATGATTCTCTTCCATGTGACCTCTGAAGTGGAATCTTCTTTGGTCTTCTTCTCCTTTGCAACCATCGAAGATGGAGTGTTTTTCTTGGATTGTGCTCTGGTGAAAACAACACATGAGAATCTTGGGGCTTCATCTCATCATCATCAACAAACTCAAACAGGCCATTGTGCATATCAACTTCTTCAACTTCTAGGTAGCTTTCATAGTCTTCTACATTTTCTCCTTCAGTTTCATCAACTTCAGCTTCCTCCCTTATCTCTCTAGTATCACAGGCAACATTGACTGGTGGTGTTTCTAGAGCAAATTGATGAGGAGGTGGTGCAATCCTTTGCCTATCAGGGAAACTAGGTCTTCTTGGAGCATTTCTCATTTTGATTTGTGACAACTGCTTCTTCAAGGCAACCAGATCATTTGCCATTTTTTAAAACATTGGGTCTGTTGTGACTGAACTAGAACTCTGACCCTTTTGCTTTCCATTTGGACCCTTCACCTTTCCAGAAAGGATTAGATCATCATCAGTCTCAATTGCAACGTCTTGAGCTTCCCTCAATGTTCTTGGTTGGGCTCTTCTGAGGAAGAAACCAACTTCAGATGGCAAGGCACTGAAGAAGAACCTTTTCAAATTATTTTTAGGAGGAACTACATCTTCAGGGATTCTTCTTGTCAATCTATCAAACCTTGCTAAAAAATCTCTCATGGACTCAGAGAATTATTTCTTCATCTAAACCAATTGAACCAGTAGATCTTGGAAATCTTCAGTGCTCTTGAACCTATGTTCAAATGCACTTCTTATGTCATCCCAACCAGTGATAGATCTTGGGGGAAGCATGTAAAACCATTCAGCAGTTTTTCTTGGAGTGACTCCACAAAAATTCTAACTGACACATCTTCATCCTCAACCCCTAACACACCACAAGCAGTGATGAATGCTACTACATGTTCTTTAGGGAGTTGAGAACCATCTCCCTTAAATTTGGGAAATTTCTTTCTTGAGCCTCTTGGCAGATCATGGAGTAGTTGTGGGAGAGAAAGTGGACCAGTGTTTCTTCCCCATGGCATTGTGGTCTACATGTTTCACATTCATTATCACCCATTCTGTTTCTGTTTCTAGCTTCTTGAGAAGCTAGGGTTGCTTCTCTTTCTTCTGCCTCTACTTGGAGTCTTTCAATCTCCTCAAATTGAGCCCTAATCACTTCTTCTCTTTCAAATTAAACTCTCACCTCTTCTTCTTCTCTCTCAAGCTCTTCAAAAGTAGGATCAACAAATCCTCCTTGTCTCAAATGTCGGGTATACCTTCTGTCAACCAGCTTGAAGGCTTATTGTCTTCTCTGAGGTGCCAAGATTTGTCTTTTATCCTCCAACTCATGAGCAAGTTCTTCTTCTTGGTCCAAGATTCTTGAGGAAATAGAGTAATGATTTACACTCTGTCTATTATGCCAAATAGCCTCCCTTAGGTCTGAAATGATTTCTTCTTGAATGTGAAAGAGCAAGGTAGGTCTCTCAACAGGAGGGTTTGCAAGAATAGCCATGACTTGTATCCATGTGGATCACAAGAAACTTCAAAATTTTCAACAAACCCTAATGATATATTATGACCTTGTGGTCATTTCTAGGGTGCAGATGCTGCAAAATCTGCCCCACGGTGGGTGCCAAAACTGTTGGCTTGGAAATTTGTCTTTGGGACAAATTTATGGTTTTCCTCACCAACACTATGGGAATCTAAGTCCCTCTACTTTGAATGGTGCAGCTGCCATATTATGCATGTAAAACAGGTGGATTCAATGGTGGTTTTTCAACTAGAGATCCATAGGGGCACTCCACTGACCCTATGGCAAAGCCTGTAATTTCTTGCTAGGACAGAAATTGGTCTGAGAGTGGGAAAGGGAGTAGGAATGAAGGCAAGAAGATCAATGATGGAGGTAGGATATCAGATGCCTGCATACATTGATCAGAAAGTTCAGAACATGCATTTAATTGGAAGAAGAACAAATTTGCAAACTTGAGCTACAAGACCGAATAAAACACATTGGTCACAAAGTACCAATTCATTTCTCCATCAAAGGGACTTAAAATTCCTTCTTTTCTTATTGCAGCCAAAGTAGAAACTTGTACAATGAATGGAAACAGAAGAAAATTGTAGAAAGAAGAGAATAGAAGAAGATTGACTATCGTTTTTGTCCTCTATTCACAAAACGCATTTACAGTCTCCAAATTCAATTTCCAAACCATTACAATGACTTTCAGAGCCCATGAAATAGCTCACACGATGCGGTTACAACTTCCCAAGGCATCTAAGAAATGGTTACAAATAGAATCTAATCATTTCACGGGCCGTTTTGAATTCTTGATTTGCAGAGAAATGGCCATGGCGGGGAAAAACCAAAAATTCATAATTATAATTGTTACATTCTTTGCCAGTTTGAATATGGACCATTAGATCACCTTTTGTGCCTTTAAATTTGAGCCATCCATGTGGCAGAAGGTGATTGGAGTGGCCGCGGGGAACGCCCTTTCATTTTATAACTTTTTGAAGATTTGGAAATTTTTCACTTTTTCTCCGCCGACCTGCTTTGACTTTTCAAATGTGGACACGTGGCACCTCTTGATTGGAAACTGGGGTCACAGCTCCATTTAGAACATTTTGAACCTTTGTTGGAAAAAATTTCAAAATCACAAAATCCTCCACCGGCCCGCACTCCCGTGTTGACTTATCAACGCTGAAAGGACACATGGCACAATTTGATTTTAACTGCGGAGGTCTCATTAATATTTTTACTTTTAATCCCGCCAAAGGTCCATCGCCCGCTTTGAATAGTCAATAGGGACACTGTGGCATCATTTCATTGGTTGCAGAGCCACGTGTAGATTCATCTTCTTTAACTTTAAAAACCAAAGGACTTAAAGTTTTAAAGTCTTCCGCTGACCCATGCTTCCGCTTTGACTTTTCAACTCAAAAATGGATACGTGTCAGCATCCAATTGTTGTGGGGTTCAAACCTTATTATTTTCTCTGCTCCGCTCGGGCTCGTGGATCCATTATTGCCAATTACACTTTTTGCCAAAAAAGGGAAAAATGGTAAAGAAATCTCCTAAGCCCCGCCAATCTGCCTTGGGCAAAAAATACAACTTAGGTCCGCCGAGCCATATCTTGTAAAATACAACGAGTTAGAATGACTTCTTTACCTTTTTGGAAAGGGGAAGAAATTTCCCATCTAGATGAAGTAGGTTCCAAACATCATTTAGCCCTTGGAAAGAACCAAAAATTCAAAATACTCATATTTGACCATTTTCAAAGGGGACTAACTAAAAAATTTAGGGTTTAAACTTGGAAGAATGAAGGAAATTTTTGAGGGGACAACAGTATCAAAGGATTTTTACCTTACATATAGTAAATAAATGTTATGAAATTAAGGATATTCAATACACACCTTACGTAGACACTAAATTGCTAAAAGATAAGTGGCGGTGGGCAGATGTTTCAACTGCATTTGAACCACCTATAAAATAAATGATCAATATGTTAGTCTTCGCCTCCACAATTAAAATGTATTGCGAATTCACAATCACACTAATAGTTCAATGTTTTAACTTGTATGTTCCATTTGTGTGGTTTGTCTCCTCTTTGCACGATTTTCGTCGGGAAATTAGAAGCATTCATAGTCTTCAACACGATTGCTCAAATCTTCTAGAATTACTAACCTCTTAGTCACACTGCGGTGATGTTTTTTACTCACACTAAACCATGGATGCATGTGGATGGTGATTGTATCATTGACATCTCCTTTGAAAGCAACATCCAACATATTTGATGCTTCTAGGTCTCCCCTAAAACCTTTGAACACATTCAAAGAATGTTTTTTTTGTTCATATGTACTCAGTTGTGTATCGAAGACTGACTTCAAGAATACTTTGGATGTGTGTTCCATAAAATATGAATCGATTTCTATCATCAAACCACCAGCCCCAATTGTTTTAGGAGTGCCTGTGACGTATAAGACATTATAGAAAGTTATTTATTTATACACTAGGTTTTTCAGTATCATTATACACATGAATACACAATGCCATCTAATCATAAATATGTGTGATGAACATTATCATTGGCATCAATTAATTGATTGAAGGCATTAACAACTAACCATCAACTGTTGAGGTGGTGAGGAGGGGCCATCCCATAACATCATCATTTATAGTGCTTGTCTTTGCATAGGTATTGGCTACTACACGAGAAATGAAAACAATTTCAACACGATGTTTTTACGTTACAACTTCTACTTAACAATCTATATCACTACTTTCCACATACGATGACATTGAATTACCTTCCACTTCTGTTGTTGGATATGACAAAGAGGGGTTGTATTGGAACGTGTCTTCATTTACCTTACTTGTATCCCCATAATTATTGGCTCCTGCACGTGAAATGAAAATAATTTTAACATGATGTTTATTTCATTACGACTTATGTTTAGCAATGTATATCACTACTTGCCATATACGATGACATTGAATTACCTTCCACTTCTGATGCTGGATACAGAGACGAGGGGCCATCACAGAATATGTCTTCATTTACCCTATTTGTCTCCCCATAAGTATTGGCTCTTGCACGTGAAATGAAAATAATTTCAGCACGATGCTTATTTCTTTACGGCTTATGTGTAGCAATCTACATCGGTAACATATGATGGCAGTCAATAACCTGTCACTTCTCATGCTTGATACGATGACATCGACACATATTGCTTGCAAAAATCCAATGCCTTCAACACATGCTTACATGTATTTCCTCTTATAGCCCAAGCACATTCGCATATGTCCAAGAATCCGCACTATCTTACCAAATACCACGTTCTTCTAGTTGTTTGGCTCCTCACCCACAATTGATTGCAATTAGGCATAATTGCAAGGCAATCTGTATCCGGAATACTCTTTGCTCTCTCAACCACTGTTAATAGTTGTCTTTCTTTTTTGAAATTGGTTAAGAAGCCATATTTTTGCAACTTCCTCTTATGTTTGTGAAATGGCTCCACCTTGTACACAAGTGTGTAGAACAAATAGTCCATCCAGCGAGTACATTTCTTTTGTGTGTCACACAAGTATATAGTATTCAAAAAACAATTGTAGGACTCGGTGGATGGGTTTGTTTCTTGATTTACACGGGAGAAGTCTAAAATTTGTTGCCCACATAGCTATCAAGCGACACAGATTGAAAATCAATGACACTATAAACCAAGATTTATAATTGATAGTAATTAATAAGGAAACACACAAATGATAGTACTCACCAACACGTTCTTCGCTCTCACGCCATGTATCCCTGAAGTACTCGAGGAACTTAGTTTCCTCTTTGAATTCATTAAAGAAGTATTGAATGATTCGAAATGTGTGCTCGTGATGCATTTTGGAACCATACATGATGGTACCTAGGCTCTCGAAAATCTTCCACCTAGACTCCTTGCTACAATACATGTGCACATTTTTCAACCATGCCCTACGCACGTGCCATAAGCATAACACTACATGACAACCAAAAACACACCTGATGGCTTGAATTTCAGCCGACACATCATCTGTAATGAACGCATTGATCTTCCAATCGGCACAAAGGTGTTTTCCTCGTTTATAGACTTTCGCCAACCACCTGTAAATTTTATTCCTCGAAGAAATGGTCCATGCTACGGGCACCCTAGCCTCTTGCTCGTTAAAAACAAGTAGTGTGTATAATTGGTACTACAAGGAATATGACATCAAATGGTAACATGAAGTTTAATATAACAGAAAGGGAACATTATTAATGATACATAAATTACACATCATTTCAAAATTCATTCCAATAACTTACACCATATTTGTTGGTAGAAAATTTCAAGTCCATGGAGATTATGGAATTGTGCGAATGTTGAACCATTCTTTCACACATCCTCGGTGTTTGTAACCCCATAATGAATGGAACGGTGGTTCCATTTGGGCGTTGATAGTAGAAAAATATGTCTCTTTCCTCCGCATGCCATAAGTTCAAACTCATGGCATCATCAATGTGATTTTGAGACCTTCTGCAGTGAACTATTTTCCATGTGTTCACCACCTCCTTTCTTGTCATGTATTCATCCCTCTTGCTCGATATACCCATGTTGGATGGATCCTCTATCTATTTATCGTACATCATTTCCGCGGTGACTCCCATTAACAAAAGAATCTCGATATAATTTTTGCATTCATTTGATAAGTACGGGGCAACATTCAGACGAGGATCATTAAAGGTATTTTTGTTCCTCCCATGAAAACACTTACCATTTACATCACAATGAAACATATGGTTGTATAATATTATGGCCACTGTCGATCTCCCATAAAAAACCTTCACATTGAAATAACATTGGCAAACCCTTCTAATTATAAACCTAATCACTTTGTCACTTGTTACTGGCTTATTTCTATTGTCATCTGGACCATACTAACACCAATAGTTGCATTAAAAATGGTAACATCAAATGCTATACAAATGTTTACGAAAAGAACGTAAAAAATAATAATTTGTTAGCAAGTTTCCAAATCTAGAATATGACTTGGTTGTATGCGGTTTTGGATTTTCTATATTTGTTGACTTGTGATTTGTGCGGGTGAAGGTAGTCTCAAATTTTGTTAGAACCTTCCCCCTTTAGAAATGCATGTAGTCTTGCGAGTAGTATGGTGGCACAAATGTTGACGTTTGAATCATCCCCTATTGGTGTCCATTCCAGGTCATCATATGAAAACCGACTCTTTTCTTCTATAATCTCTTGGACAGGAAGATCGATCATGCTTTGCCTTTTGGGCCTCCTTCCCATCCTAAAAATTATTACATGTAGTTTTGCATCGTTAATGAAACAATTACTTCATACTTTCCAAAATAAATTTTGACTTGCGATTCATCATCATCAACATGAATACCATCTTAAAACATTGGAAGCATTCAATTTTTTTGTCTAATTCAAAAGCCACGTGTATAAAATACAGTATTGAAATGCAAGGAAAACAACAATTTATAGGACTACCTACTACTTCCAGTGCACAAGCATATCACAATATGGTCATCTATAATGTGACAAAGAATGCGACATAATAAATATAATGTGACAAAGACTGTTACAAATTTAATATTATTTCAAATACACTTATTCAAAGTGGAGAGAAACTTCCATAGAAAATATTATTACATTTAGCTAAAAACAATAAAACTATCAAAACAAGAACATGTTTATTTAAAACAGAAGTTACAAATAAAAAAATTAAAAAATTAAAATATTAATAACATCTTTAAAATATATATACATTTATGTATGTCAAAACACAATAATTAAACAATAATAAAATAATAATCATCGCAACACCCACATACCGTTCTTTTTGAAAAAAATGAACTTACAAACTAAAATTGAACTTACAAACTAAAATTGAAGAATATAGATATTTCAAAATTTTCACACTTTTATTTGAATTTTAGAATTGGTGCTAAAATTTTGAATCGTAATAAAAATTATTTACTATAAATTTTGAACAGCTAGTATTCATTGACATATTGAACTATCTATAATATACATATAATTTATAAATTGTTAATAAATTGATGACTATTTTTAGGAACTCTTGCAGTTTTCAAACTTTTTATGCGAACACCCTTCATCTTCAGTTTACGCAGAAGCTCGCATTTTTGTATCTCTCCATTTTACAAACAGGATCGGGTGAAATTAGGCTCATGGTATTCATATTCACTGCACAAAAGAGTAACTAGTACAAAACATAAATATCCAATATGATAAAATAATCACAACATCAGAAAGCTAATATCCATGACAAATTCAAGTATCAGAAAAATGCCAATGGCTATCCTTCACTCAAGATGCACCCTCCCATAATATCACAACCATCCATTACAAAAGGGACGGTTGCGATACTACGGGAGGGTGCATCTCTGAGTGGAGGGTCGGCGGGTGAATTTAAAAACCTCTGCTCAGCACAGTATACCACCCAACTATCGATGCAGAATCCTAAGGGGAAAGCCCCTTAATTACACAACAATAGTTGGGCATATCGATGTGGCATCCTAAGGGGCAAGCCCCTTCAGCATGCACCGATTCCTGTCTTTGCAGAGGCACTTGCCCCCATATGCCAAATTGAGAGTCAGAGTATGATATCACATAATTTTTATAGCTTCAACTTACATCAAGACATTCACAACATTACAATTATCAATATTTTAACAACTAATTGTATGTATGTATGTATGTACGTACATACACACACACACACACACACACACACACACACATATATGATCTCCACATTCGCAATATTTACAACTATAATGCATCCAGGAAATCAAATTTTTACTATTGTATTTAATTTAACACAACTAAGAGCAATGAAATTACAACTAAGAGCTCGAAGATTGCATGCATATTTAACCAATACCAACACAATATCAACATAATTAACTATTCTCATACCAGTGATTAATAAACACAAATTGTAGAAATTACTGAACCCTCTATCATTTATTACCAAATACGTGACTACAATAATACCATGATAATAAACTAGTTCACACTATTATTTAGTGTCTATATACTAAACAAAATATTTGACCACGTCATTCATTTTGAAAAGAAACTTCTAAACAATTGTTCGATATATTTGTACTTAAGATAAAGTTTCATGTTATATTTGTCCTTGTGTAATATCAAGCACATATATTTTTTCCTATTTATAAAGTATTAGGTTATAGATATGACATCAAATTGCTGCTTTTTCTTACGTAATAATGAAAACTATATTAATTAATAATAATAGTTGAAACTTCAAGGTTTAGGGCTTAGGGCTAAGGGTTTAAGGCTTAAGGTTTAGGGTTTAGGGTTTGGGATTTAGGGTTTAGGGTTTAGGGTTCAAGCTTTAGAGTTTATGACTTAAGGTTCAGGGTTTAGAATTTAGGGTTTATTCTAAATAACATAATCAGGAAAACTTAACACTAATATGACACCATGAACAATCAAACGATATCTTAAAAACTAATGTGATATCCTAAACACTGAAATATTGATATGACATAAAACACTAATGTGTCACCACCAATAATACATTTGGGACACATTATTCACTAATACGACATCCTAAACATTGATATGACACCCTAAACACTATCACGAGACCCTAAACAAGTTATAGAGTCATGTAAAAACCCTAAAAATTCAAAATTCATACCTATTCCTAGCCATACCTATCACGTGCACAACGTTCCAAATCAAATCTAGAATACATTTAACACCATTATCCTCCCATGTTCTAGTAGAATTCAATATAAGCCCCATACTCCATTTTTTACTATCATTTGAAGAAGAAAAGGAGTTTGATACACATATTGTTGAGGTACTGTACTTTCGAGATATCTCAGAAAGAAAGTCCTTGTTGTTCAATATTCCCAATGTCAATAGTTGTTTTTTGCAATGTCACTCCTAGTGTTTTACAGTTAGTTAGAACACAATAATTTTAAGGGATTTCACTTGCGCATGTCACATGACACTATAGAGTTCAAGACATGTGGAGCAGAATATATCCACATCACATGTTGAGCTGATGTAACTTATTTAAATTTACTAAGCATAGAACATGGCCTGTCAGGTTGTTTGTGCCATCTTTCTAGACCATTATCTTGGGCCATCCTCCACGCATGCCCAAGAACTATGTAAAAACTTGCCACAAGTGTTTTCTTAAGCCATCCATGTGTATATCAAGAACATAAATTTGTTCCTATTTTCACAGTATTAGGTAATAGATATTTTTCATCGATCTCACTTATTAACATACTAGTGTAATTCCTACTTATTCTTGGAAAGATTATATGATCACTAACTTCATTTAGATAATATTGTAGATTTGATTTGCATTCTTTCCACATAACAAAACATTTAATTTTTTTGCATGATTGTTTATATAAAATGAACAATAAATTTAAAAATTGTTTATAACATTAACATAACATCTCTAGAAGTATTAGCTAAAAGTATTCTAATTCTAATGATGAATGAAAATGTAATATTAGCTATAATTATTCTAATTCTATCACCATAAATAATATTAAGTCACCCACATTAAATTAATTTTGGACACTTTAAACACTTATACGACACCTCGAACACTAATTAGTCACCCCACATAAAATAATTGGGATACACTAAACATTAATTTAACACCCTAAAGACTGATACAATATACTAAATAATGTCATGATACTCTATGCACTAATGATTCATCCTCTATTTCATAATTAGGATAGCCTAAACACTAATGAAACACATGGTCTCATACAAAATGATAATCATCATTGTAATACCCTATCAACTCATACGACACCCTAAACACTAATATGACATCCTAAACACTCAAAAATTGATGCAAAACCTTGGACACTAATGGGTTACTCTAAATAACATAAATTAGACACAAAAAACACTAATGTTTTACCCTAAAAAAATTATAAGACTTGATAAACACTAATATGACACATTATACATTATTAGAAGACTGTAAACATTAAGGGATCACCGTAAATAATATAATTAGGACACCTTACAGAATAATTTGATATCATAAGCACTCATATTAAACACTAATACACCACCCTAAACATTCAAACATTGATACAAAAACCTTAACACTAATGGGTGAACCTAAATAACATAATTGACAATCGAGATACTTTGAGCATTAACAAAACAACCGTAAACTTGATATGAAACCCTAAAAACTATAATGAGACCTTACAAACTAATGGGTCACTTTACAAAACACAATTAGAACACCCTAAATATTAATGTGTCATCCTAAACAATCATACGATACCCTAAACACCCAAACATTGATATGATGCCCTAAACACTAACTTGTCATCTTAAATAACACAATTACAACACCATAAACTATAATACAACACCTAACATTAATTTAACATGTATTAGGGTTCAATTGGTATAAATGATTCGAAATCTAGCCCTAATACATGTTCAATTGTCACATTAGGTGTATTAGGGCTCGATCGATGGAAACAAACACAAACTAATACTTGACACTCAAATAGACCACCCTGAACATGTGAAAAACCGTCATGTTTTTCAACATGCTTGAAAAACATAATGTGTTTTTCATCATGTTGAAAAACACGGGGTGTTTTCCATGTTGATGAAAAACACGATGAGTTTTCCATCTTAACGAAAAATCGAGTGAAAACATTTTCCCCTAAAAAATGTAACTATGCATTTAATATGATATGTGGTCCCCTGACTCATGATTGGTGATAACATTTGTTTAATCCAAAAAAGAATGTTATAACTATATATCTAGAAGTAGATGGAAAAAATAGAGATTGTCAAACATTGTATTTCAAGACATTTATTATTAAGGTTCTTGTTGACAAATATGAATTCAAATATTAAGTTCATACTAGTGTGATTTCATAAAAGTCAATTTCGTAAATGAAACTGTGTGGAAAACCGTCATGTTTTTCAACGTGTTGAAAAACACACTGTGTTTTTCATCAAGATGAAGAACACGATGTGATTTCCTCATGTTAATAATCGACCTAATCAATCATGACAAATCTACTCTCCCTTGTATGTAAGATTCATAACATTTGTATTAAAATAACATGCCTTGATTCAAGCGTGTCTCTTCCCAAAGAGTGGTAAAATAGTCGTAAAGGTGGCATTAGCTTTTTTGTTTCATTCCTAGAGATAATATATTGAGATTAGTGTGGTAACTGTTGGGATCAATTTGTAATTTCAGGCATATTTCAAACAATAAATTGAACAGTACTATTCCTTGACTTATCCGGGATGAGAACCCTACAATACTTGTGAGTAATATAGACCTGTAAGCTAGTCAACCTCCAAAGATCCCATTTATGTTGTGAAGTCTAATAATAATGTTTGGGTGTGGTATTTGCAGGGACCTCAGCAACAATTCATTCGATGTATCCCAATTTCCCCTGTGGTTTTCTTCCTTAGACTTGTTAACCACAATGTAAGTCCACAGTAATCTAAGCGCTGCTCTAAATAGTTTGCAGAAGAAACTTAACTAATACTGATACCATTTTCTTCGTTTGTGTTTGAATTGTTTCACAGCGTGATAGAAAATGGAAAGTTGAATGGATTGTTTCCTTCTAATGTTTGTAACTTGTCGCAACTTGAAACCGTGTGAGTATTTTGTTTAAGTCCTATGTCTGTTTTTAGTGACCATTGTCAATATTTTGTGGATTTAATAACACGGTTAATTGTGATTTTGTATGAGTAGGAGACTAGCTAGAAATTCCATCTTTGGAACTCTAGATTTCATCATTATTGAAATTAAACGCTGCAAGACATAGATTTTGAGTACAATAACATCATAAGCGCTTTCCTCCCCAAAACCACTATCAAAATGTAAGAAGTTTTGTCATGTAGCATGGATTTGAATCACAAGCAATGTCTTGGTGATGAATTACATTGTCTAACACAAATTTAAGTAGAGTAGATATGCTAAGAGGCCCAACCATTATTGTTTTATGGATTGAAACATTACTGGTTTCCTACCTTGCTAACGGAAGTAACATTAGACGACAGAGAATGCCATACTTTGGAAGTGAACAACATCCTCCCTTATGCAACAGATGCAAGATTATGGCAAAGACATCAAGTTGGGGACTTTCTCATGGTTGTATATAAAGAAAAATAATTAAAAATAAACCAAATTATATATTCCTTAAGATCCTCTGATTTTCAATGTCAAATTACCTGTGACTACACTCGACTGTGTGCTGTGGAACATCCCTTCCTAGTGGCCACAAATGTGAACAGAGGACTGATGATTTTCTTTGCATAGATGGTGCAGAATAATGGAGGAATTCGGTTCCCTCTGATGCCTTCCTCTTCTTCCTATGGTCTGCAACAGTTCTATGCAAAGTGAAAGCTTCTAAGTGTTTAATGTTAGTGTTTTGGTATTAACCTATGGTTAAGTGGTTAGGCGTTTGGCTCTATACCCACGGAGATCGATTTGCAATTTTCACCTGCCTCCTTAAATGCATGACCCCTTGCGAGCGGCGGCACACTGACCAAAATCGATGCATGATCCTCCGTGCATACGATCAGGTTGTGATTTGACTCCCTCTAGTGCCGGTTTTTATTGCCAGGTCATGCCTTTTACATGCGCATGTGATGGGAAGCATGGTCATTTTTATGGAGTTCCGCACATACATGGGTGCAAATCAAGTTGAGGGTAGCCGTCTCCGGGAACTTGAGCTTCGCAGTTTTTTTCTGGAGTTTGTCCTTCGGCCGCGTCAGTTTTCTATGTTAGGGACGATTTCTTGCTTCATGGGTGCGGTGTATATGCCGAGACAACTTCGTGTTGCAGGTTCTTGCAGAGGAAACTTTCCCGCATCCTATTTTTCTGTTGCGGAAAAATCATTTAACCCTTCTGAGACGTGCCCTGCAAGTTTGGGCAAAAACAGCTAGCCGCCATTGATGGGTATTCCAGATACGACCTTGCCTAGTTTTATTTGTGCCTTTTTTTAATTCGTTTATAGGTGTACTTTCGCCACTGATTTTTCTGCCCCACTGGTTTTAATGTTTCGTATTGAAGGGTTTTGCAGGGACGTGTGCAGGACGTCCAAGATGGGGGAAACAAGACTTATATGTTTGTTTAACAGAATAACCATTAAAACCGCCTTCGCCTTGTTTACGAAGATCTTGTTTTCTTGGAGTGTGCTGGTTTTGGTTTTCTGAACAGAAGTATTTCCTCTTCCCGGGTGGCGTCCTTTGGCTGCATCGCTTTCGTCAGTTTTGTGTGCAAATAATACTTCGACTGGCGTTTATGTTAGTGCTTCTTAGGAAGTTTGTAAAAATCCTGCTTTTACTTGCGAGCCGCTCACTTTTCTCAGTTAATCACTTTGTTCCTGTATCCACAGGGTTTGGGTAACAGGTGGAGTTTTGATTAACTGGGAATTGTCGGTTATTATTCCACTGAAGTTTAGATAAAGATTCAATCCATTAGCAACAGATTTAAGGCGTCTTTTGTAAGAGTTTTGTAATATTGTAGCTCTAAATGAATTTACTGGCAATGCTTATGTATAAGGTTTCCTCTGTTGTGCTTTTGGTAGGCATTGTCTGGTAATATACATCACACTACATGGACGAATTTATTAGATCCCTCATAGTCATTACTTTTTGATACATTTTACAGGTGCTTCAAAGGGATAAAAAGCCATTAACATGTGACATTTTTCCTTTCCAGTTCCCACGTATAGCTTGACTTGTTTTTTTCTTTGCATGGATATAACTGCTTAGTATTATTTAATTTTACTCACAGCTGGTTTATGCCTCTTCCATCATTATTTACAGTAAACATGATAATATTATCCAGCATTGGCTGCATGCAGAGCATTGTTTTTGTAAAGTCTTTTTTTGCTCTGAACTACTGAAGTTTTGCAAAGATCCAACATACCCTAACAACACTAACAAGTGCACAGAGATATGAGATATGAGATACCCTAACCACGGTGATATGAGATATCTAATTGTTAATATTTGCAAGTATATAAATGCAGAGAATCATTTGCCTTTGATTTTAGTTACCAAACATTGTATTGCTGAACATTAGAAATTTTCCTTGTTTTCTTGTTAGCAAGTAGTATTATGCCTGTTTAGTCCCTTATTTATCAAAGTTTAACTTTTTCTTAACAACGTTTTAGTGATTTTCTTTGAGTTTTCTTATATTCACTTTGAAATAGATGCGCAAGGCTTAAAGTCATTTTCAACTGAAGTTGCAGAATTGTTCTCAGAGTGTTACTTGAGGGTTATACAACTTTAGTTAGGGTTAAATAGTTACTGTGATGTGTGTCAAAATTAGATTAAATTTTTATACTTTGCCTTCCATGTTTTATTACTGATCTGTGTAGGGCTTAATGATCTTTGAAAGGTTTAATTTTTCATTATAGTATTAAGTGGTCATGTTCAGGATAAGGCTGAAAGGGATTAAAGCAAACTGTAATGAAAGCTTTGCAATGGAAAGTTAACACTGGACTACTGACATTTTTCTTTTCCAGTTCCCATGTATAGCTTGACTTGTTTTTTATTTACATCGATACAACTGCTCAGTATTATTTAATTTTACTCACAACTGGTTTATGCCTCTATCATCATTATTTACACTAAACATGATAATATTATCCAGTATTGGCTGCATGCAGAGCATTGTTTTTTGTAAGAGCATTGTTTTTTGTAAGTCTTTTTTGGCTCTAAACTACTGAAGTTTTGCAAAGATCCAACATACCCTAACAACACTGACAAGTGCACAGAGATATGAGATATGAGATATGAGAAACCCTAACCACGATGATATGAGATATCTAATTGTTAATCTTTGCAAGTATATAAATGCAGAGAATCATTTTTAAATATTTACTGTGATGTGTGTCAAAATCAGAATAAATGTTTATACTTTGTCTTCTATGTTTTATTACTGATCTGTGCAGGGCTTAATGATCTTTGAAGGTTTAATTTTGCATTATAGTATGAAGTGGTCATGTTCAGGATAAGGCTGAAAGGGATTAAAGCAAACTGTAATGAAAGCTTTGCAATGGAAAGTTAACATTGGACTACTAGAATTGAATAAATAGGATTTTTTATTTTTGTTGAAATAGAACAGTTGATATGAATGGGTTCCAGTTGCCTCCCTAGGCCTTGAGAGTTGTAGAGATAACTTATGAGGAACTTTAAGAATGGGGAAAAGGTAAATTCCATGACATATTTGCACAGAAAAAGAAAACAGTGGTTTCGCTAAAATTGGAAGCAATTTGTTGAAGAAGCGTGTTTTGAGGGATGATTAGTGTTTATTTTGGCATAATTTTTTTTGAAGGCTTTTGCTACATAGTTGTTTTACATTAGTTTTAGAACAATAGTGCTTTATTTATCTTTTAAAAAAATAGAATGATGGTGGGTTGGTGTCAAATAGAAGGCTTTTGAATGTTTTGTTTCAGTGTCCATGCTTTCTTGCAATTTTTTTCCTCTTCCATTTTTTTTGTTGATAAATTTATTCTTATTGTTTGATGTACAATAAATTTATTTTGGCCCTAATACAAGTTACTTGTATCTTTCGATTCCAGCACGGCTGCCAGCTTAACATTAGAGCATGCTCTGCGGACAGGTATTGTTCTGTACTGTTTAGCATTTACCAACAAACATCTGGTTTGGCGATGATTTTTGCTGTGCAATTTTATGCAGTCCCAAAAATATAGATTTACCTGTTACTGTGCTAAGGAAGGAAACAAAAGTGATGTGTTGCAGTTTCCAATAAATAGTTTTCTGATCGTGGTGCTTGCTTCAACAAACTTTCTCTTTCAACATGTGGGGGCACGTGCCTTTGACATCAGCAAGAATTCTTGTGTGCCGAGGGGGTGTTTCCCCAATGAGGCCTCCAGAATGTGCTCCTTATTGACCGATTGACTGTTAGATGTCCAGGCTATTAAAGTTGCCCGTTGAGTTGAAAGGTTGGGTCCACTGGCAGCTTATCTTCTGGTGGATGTTGTTTTCATAATTGTAGATGTTTGAATGCTTGTGGTCATTTCGTTTGTGTAACATCTTTACAATGTGATTTTATTGACATGAGGAATAGAAGTGTTATCGTTGTTCCTTTGGATGGTATGACAATCACCACACCTCATTTGCAACGGGAGGAGAAGTTCCATAGAACCCTATTTGTTATCAACATTTTGCATTGCAAGCAGTGTAGGCCTCCGAAGCCGGACATTGATGAGATGGTTAGAGCGCATCTCTGTTTGCCGCCTTATGCTGTTATGTATCTCTCTAAATTTCAAATTGCAAGGCCTCACTCTAGGGCAGAGGCGTTTCTTACCCTAGGCAACCTAGGCAGTTTCCTAGGGCGCACAATGGGGAGGGCGCCATATTTAAAAAAAAAAATCAAGTCAGCAGTCAGCCTTGATTAATGTTTTGCAAATCTTTTTAATATTAACGGTTAACCCGGGTCTCGACTCTCGAACCAGTGTCATTACCCAATAGTATTATAGTTGTGGGATCATTTATTAACGACATTGCCATTACTACTTTAGAATTTGTCATTCTCCCACAAATTCGCCACACAGGATTTTCATTTCGGCGCTACTCTGTTACATTCCAACAGAGGGACGAATCACAATTTGAATAGAGGGATGAATGATTCTCTGCTAAATTATAAAACAATACATCGCAATTCGAGATGATCTGCTATGTTAAATTCAATCGAAACACAACACGCAATTCAGAATCCATGTAAAGACAGCCACAGGCACAACTACACAATATTGAAAACAGAGCCCTTTAGGCTTAGGGGCTTCAAGGCCTTTTCAGGCAAGCAGAAGGTGATTCATGATTTCGTAAAGGGAGTGTGGCTGTGTGTTGCGTGTACAGTGTGAAGGGAATGTGTCACATGTGATGCCAATGGTGTGAAAGTAACTTGGTGCCCACTGCCTGCATTGTAGTTTCTAGAGTTTATCAGGTATTAAAACTAGATCTAGTAATGTGGTAAGGTCTACCGTCTACAGCCTGTTGGAGCTTGGCTGTCATAATTCATTGCCAATTTGCCATTTGATCATACAACAATAACATGTTGTATACATATTACTCTCAAAACTCCTTAAGTAACAAGTTTAGTCTTCACAAATTACACTGCCCAGCGTCGTATACTAAATAGACAGGAATAATTCAAATTTTAGACTTTAGTTGGACCGCAAGTGGGAGGAAGATTTTAAAATTCAATAGGAGCTCGCATCAAATCTTTCTCCAAACTCCAAAGCCTAAAGTTCCTTTTAAATCAACACTGGATCTTCTGATCATCATTCATCTCGGTGGGAAGAACATAAAGTTGAGTGATACCCTAATTGCTCTAGCCTCTTACATTTGATGTTGCAGTACTTTTGTTCTCAATTGCATCAATTATATTATTACATTTTGATTTAATTATTTTTATGATATAATTTATTGCATTTATTTTATTTCACTTCTGGAATAGTATTGATAATTTGATTATAATTTATAGCATCAAGTATTTAGGTGGGTGCCTAGTCCCGAGCCGGAGGGGGGGCTGTACGCTTTGAGTACTGCTCAGGGTGCTCTGAAACCTTAATTCGGCCTTGCTCTAGGGGGCATGTTTTTGTTTACGAATGTGAAGAGGATGCGCAGAAATGTGAACCTCCATACAAGCTAAAAACAATGGGTGTCTCCATGAACACGAAGAAGAATGACACTAAACATAAGAACTGTGCAAAGAAGATAAAAAATGCAAGGAGCAAAAAATTTCCGAAAAAATATTAGTTTACTTGTTTATATGCTTCTTTTTGTTTGTACTTATGCTACACTCTTGTGTGCGAGCTACACAAGCTATGAAATACTTTTGCGTGTATACAACAATGTTGCTTTTCTTGCTTAAATATTTTGAAATCGTAAAATTTCAGCAATTCATTGTTCCATTCTAATTTAAGTTACTTCTCATTTTATTGTTGGATTGTGTTTTGTTGATGACGTAATACTATTATTGTGTTGTGTCAATATTAGAAATTTACGATTGCTTCCTATGTTTCATTCTTAATTATGTTATTTCATATTTTATTGTGGAATTATGTTGTGTTAATATTGTACAACTATGATTGTTTTGTGTTCATATCATAAAGCTATGGTTGAATAAGATGTGCTTAAAATTTGGTTCAAGCAAAACAATGTAGACTTGATTGTAATGCATCCCTTTAATATTTTAGAATGCCACAACTTCAGATTTCATTATGTTTCATTCTAATTTAAGCTATTTTAGATCTTACTGTGAAATTTTGTTGTTAGAGCAAATTTTTTAACAGTTGAAATTTTAATTTTCTCATTTGTTTACTATCTAAATCTTTGAACAATGGTAAAATTTCTAATCTGATCTGAATGTGGCTCATTTTGGCTTCTGTAAGAGTTCAGAGTTTTTTTATAGCTCATGAATATTGACATAAAGGAGTCAAAAGGACTATGATCCAATATATTGTCCACAAGTTCCTAGATAACAATCATTGTGACATTTGTCTTTTTTTCTATTAATGTTTATTAAATATTTAGTGCATGGATAATATATGATGTAAGTAATTTCATCATTACAGTTGTTTTTGGCTATTATAGAAACTTGAAAGCTCTTTTCGTATACATGAGATCTCTATAGAAAATTATTGATGGCTTTGTTGGAACATAATGATTAAGTGGACTGGTCACCCCTTAATTAATATGTGGGTTCATCACTATTATATTGGTTAATATTTAATAATTAGAAATATTTATATTTCTAATATTAAATATTTATATCTTGATTATATACTTTAGGTTAGTATTTAATAATGTGAAATCATTTATTTATTTCTATTTATTAAATATTCTAACCTAGGTGTATGTGTTAACCTTTTAGATTAAAAAGGTGGGTCAGGAGATATACCCTATCACCTTATATAAACAGGACTTTAAGGTCCTCATTTGACGTGTTCGTAAAATATATCAAAGGTAAAATAAGTTTACCCACGTGATTAGAGTTTTGAAGGAGGTGAAAAATATTGGATGTAACTTTGGTTATCTTATAGTAAAAGGTTATTTCAAGTGGTTTTTACCCTATTGGGGTTTTCCACTATACATACAATCCGTGTTGTTGGTGTTGAGTAAGTAATACTTTATTTATTTACATATAGTTTATATGATGTAATGTCCATGTTAATATTTATCATATAAATTAATTAAACTCATAGCTATGAATCCTTTAATTTCTAACATGGTAAGAGCGACTAAATTAAATAGGTTAGATCTAAAGTTAAGGTATTTAATCTATTTAATCTTTTTATGGGTTTTTCCAACCAACTTGAAAGGGTATATAAATTAAGGTCCCCTTTCTTTTTTTTGTAACCTAATTTTTTAAAAAAGATCTAGGTGTGCACATGTGAAAAAGGCTCTCGATTCTTACCTGCGCGTGAAAACCATTCACTAGGACCAAGTAAGAGTTAAATATTTATATAAAATATTTCATTATGTTTCTATAGTTTCATGTGTGTGCAGGGTGAATTATTTTGGTGGTAAATTCAAGAATTAATAATAGGTTAAAATGAAGGAGACAAGGATCATGAAAATAGGTTTTTAAATTTTTTTCATTCGCTGGGTGAAATTATGTCCCCTCTAGAAATCTGACATCTAAATATAAATATATGTACTACATAGTTTATATATTTTTATATAAACTATATATTTTTTTTTAGACTTAAAATTATAATTTTTAGAAAAATTAAATGTCTGGCTATAGTTATAAGGTTTATAAAGTATATTTTTTTATACATATATATATTATCTATTTATATATATTTTTACCTTATAAATTATAATAGGTTATAATGTATTAAAATATAACCTCATTAATTCTTTAGATAGTCAAATGAGCGTCACAATAGACCAAAAATAAGGCATAATGACAATCATTTAGATGTCAAATTTAAGATGGCCGGATCTTTGTCTACATTAATTTTTTTTCAAAAATTTGAAGTTTTTATGCATTCTTAGGAGTTTCTTCTTAATGGTCAAAAGTTTTTTATATAAATTCTAGGGTATAATGTAGAGCACTTTATATTCCGGTTATATTTTGATCATGGGAGGTTAATTAGTATGCATTGTAATGACAAAATTAGTTATGATCAAATAGTTTCTTTAGATCTATAAAATGTAGATATGATTCTATTAAAATTGTTGTTTTTTCGATAAATATGTATCTAACTTTGTGGTACACTATATACTGAGGTGTGTTTTACAGGGTCAGGAAAATAATGGCATCAAGTTATTTCTGCCTTGACAAATCCCAAATCCTGAAAAGAGTCAATTCAAACATTTAGAAGAGTATGGTCAAATCTGAACTTATGGCGAGGAAACTCTGGTTGATTTTTTCTGGATTCGAGGTTGCTCCCACCAGTCGTCAAGCAACTGCAGATAACTTGAATGCATTCTCAAAGCGAATGGAGGAGGCTCTTTCCATGATTTTACACAATGTGAACGATGAATATCTTCTGCACATTGGTAGTAACGAACATCCGAAAGAGGTATTGACACAATTAGAATTCATGCATGATGGTACGCGTTTATCTAAGATTATTAAATTAGTTTTAGAATTGCTTACAACTCCTATGAAAGGAAATGATAAAGTAGTTAATTTCTTAGCCAACATTAAAATATCAAAGCACAATTAGATGGATATAATTGTGATTTAATTGGTGAAAAATTAATCTACTTTATTGTTCAGTTAAATATACATGAAAGATTTAGGAATTTTATTTCTACCTTGAACTCTAAATATTAGAATGAAAATGATCTACCTGATTTGAATACCTTGAGTTCACTTCTAATACAAAAAGAGCAAGTGATGATGAACTTTGACTCTTAAGGAGAATGCTTCTCAGGCACTTTTGCTCAGAATTTAAAGTTCAAGCCTCGCAAGCCCTTCTCGGATCAGAAGTTTAAATCTAAATCTTCTTTTGCTGATAAGAAAAGTTTTTCTTCTGAACAATTGTGTGTAAGCTTTAGTGGTAAATGTCACAAATGTAGTAAATTTGGGCATAAAAAGGAAGATTACAAATATAAGAAACCTATCCATAAAAATAAAAAATAATCTGTTTCTTCTAAATAAAATTTAAGGAAAATGATAGTTCTAATGATACTCCTAAAATTGTTTCTTTATATGTTACCATATACCCTTCCTCTAATTTTGAATGGATTCTAGATTTAGGTGCATCAAACCATATGACATGTGTTTCAAATTTTGTTTGATTTTGAGAAAATCAATGAAGTATAAATGTGTATCTTGGTGATAACTCATCTTTAGAAGCAATAGAGAAAGGAAAAGTAAAATTTTCTATTGGTATTTTGAATAATGTGTTATTTGTTCCTAATTTTAAAAAAATCTTGTCATGTTCTCATTTAATTCATGATGATTTGTTTATTCAAATTTTGAAGGATACTTGGTATATCAATGATAGTAATGATAGTATAATAGTTGAAGAAATTCAATGAAATGGTCTGTATATTTTTTTATTTCTCTTTTGTATCTTGTTTTGTATCTCAAAGTTTGAATAATTTAAAACTATGACATGAAAGATTATGACATGTTAATTATCAAAACTTATATGAAATGACTAGATATAATCTTGTGAAATGTTTTCTTATGTTTTCTTCTCATGATGTGTGTGAAGGGTGTTTACGCTCGAAAAAAAGTGTTAAACCCTTTCACTTTCATCTTAAGGAGAGTACCTCTTCCCCACTAGAACTTATTAATAGTGATGTTAGAGGACCTCTTGAAGTAGTTTCGTTAAATGGTTCTTTATATGTTGTGACTTTTATTGATGATTTCACCAAAATGATTTGGTCATATTTTCTTAAAAATAAATCTAATGTATTGGAAAAATGATTCTGTTCATATGATAGTGGTAATGATGTCAATATTTCTAATGATGGTTCTGATTTTGATAATGAAAATATAGTAGATGGCCATGTTGATGTTTCTTGTGTTAATGATGTGGATGTTTCTAAATCCCCTATCTCCCTAGCTAAGAAACCAAAATGGGTTCAATTTGTGTTAGAAATTTCGAATCTTATTGACATTAGGAAAATGACCAGAAGCCACCATACTTACCATGCATTAATGGCCTTGTATGAAACCGAGCTGCAAAATTTTGAAGAAACTACTCGAGATGAGAAGTGGATCAATGCAATGTGGGCTAAATATAATGCCCTAATTCAAAATAAAACTTGGGAGTTGGTTCCACCTAAAAAAAAAAGAAGTATTAAAGGGTTTAGATGGTTATACAAAGTCAAATATAATGCAGATGGTAGTATTGACAAACATAAAGCTCGACTTTTTGCTAAAGGTTTCACTCAAAAACTTGGTGTTGATAATGTTGAGACCTTTGCTTCTGTAGCTAAGATGAGTTCTGTTAGGGCCTTGTTTTCTATTGTTACTTAGTTTGGGTGGGAAATCCACCAAATGGATGTGAAAAGTGTTTTTTTGAGTGGTGATTTAAAAGAATAAATTTACATGACTCAACCTAAAGGATTTGAAGAAATTGGTAAAGAAAACTATGTTTGTAAGTTGAAAAAATCCTTGTATGGTTTAAAGCAAGCTCTTAGAGCTTGATATACGAAAATTAATTTCTTATTTACACAGTTAGGTTTTGTCAATTGTTCTTTTGACAATGATTTATTCATTAAGAAAGAAGAATAACATATTATCATTGTTTTTATATATATTGATGGTTTACTTATGACTGGTGATAGTTCTGTTTTAATGTGTAGAACTAAAGAAAAATTGAAACAATAATTTGAAATAATTAATTTGTCTCTTGCATCATTTTCTTGGCATGGTTGTATTTCAAGATAAACATTCTATTGTTGTTTCTCAAGCACAATATGCAACCAATGTACTAAAAAAATGTAACATGATTGATTGTAAAAACAATTTCTCCTCCTATGGAAGTTGGACTAAAACTTGATCCTAAACCTGCATGTGAAAAAGTTGATCCTGCTTTATATAGGCAGTTAGTTGGTAGTTTGATTTATCTAACTATAACTAGACCAAATATTTCAAGGTTTAGACATGAACCTTATAGAGATCATTGAAATCTTGCAAAAATGATTATTAAATATATTAAAAGAACAATCAATTATGAGTTACATTATACTAAAAATGAAAATGCTAATGTATGTGGATTTTGTGATTCTGATCATGCTGGTAATGTATTAGATAAAAAAATATACTTATGGTTGTGTTTAAATTTGGTGCAGGTGTCATTACTTGGTGCAGTAAAAAAAGCCATCTGTTTCTATCTCTTCAACAAAAGTTGAGTATGGAAGTGTAATGAGAGTTGCAAAAGAGGCTCTATAGCTGAAGATGTTGTTCAATGAGATAAAAATGAAGGATCCAGGGTAGTGTTCATTTGTTTTGCAACAACCAGAGCACCATAGCTCTTGCACATAATTCAGTACAACATCATAGGATGAAACACATTGAGATACATATACACTTTGTCGAAGGTATTAGGAGGTGACTTTCTCATGCACATTCGCCCTCAATGGCAACTCCGACATTCCAAGTTTATCATGAAAGTGATAAATATTGCAGCACTCATGGGCTTTGTGAATATGTCAGCAACCTGCTTTTCGAAACATTTTAAATTTGTAAATGACTTTTGCAGCCTTTTGGCTTCGATTTTCCTCTTGATGGATGTGTCACTTTTGGTAGGAGGCATTGTTCGCTTGATCGAAGGATGCTCTGACCCCCTCGAGATTACAACTGCACTTCTACTCTTTGAGCTCCACCTTGAACACTGGTGTTCTGCACCATGTGGACATCGAACAGTGAACATTTACAAACATTTTTGTTGCCTTCGAAATTTGCAGTCAGTGTGCGCAGTAAAACTTTGTAGCATGGTTGCATAGTCTGCATCCCTAAATCCAAAAGCTGAATGGTAAAACAAGAATTGTAAGATCTGTACCTCATTCCCAATTCCATTATGCGTTTTCCTAAATGCCTTCTTTATCTTACCTTTGTCTTCTTTCAGTTCTTGTAGGACAATTCTTATTTTGGAAATTGATATAATCGCTCACAGCCATGAGAAAATCAGAGCCCCCGTTCCTTTTCCTAATCATATCCTTCATGGTAAACAAAAGGTTTCTTAGGAGGGCACATTTCTTGATAACAGTTTGGCTTCACATATGGCATCTGATTCTACGCAGGCCTCAGACAAGAAAAGCTCTTCGTTTTTCCCATTTAATTCCCTCAACACATCTTTATGGTTTTGGGATGTTAAAGGTAGAGCTCTTTGCAAAACAAATCTCAAAGAGTATCGAAATGCTAAAGATTGTGGAATGTTTTTTGGTTTTGATTTGGTCGATCAGGCAGGAGGGGAAATTCATGTCATAGGTTTTAATGAGGCTACTCAAAAAATTTATGACATTGTAGAAACATGAAAGGTATACATTATAAGCAATGGAAGGATTGGGAATGCAAACTCTGACTTTAATCATCTGAATAGCTCCCTAGAATTTTTTTGCTCCCCTCCTCTATCACCCCTTCCGTCGAGACAAACAACGACATATCTCTGCATCATTTTCATTTCAAGACAATCAAGGAGATGTCAGACCTCCCTCTTGGGTTTTCAGTTGATTTGATTGGTGTTATTCATGTGATGTCGTTGTGCTCGACTATTAAGGCATGACTATATAGAGACAAAAAAAGAACAATTCAAATATAAGGAATGCCTAGATTTAGTGTTTCTGTTAGTTTGTGGGGGACTGTTTTGAAGGATTGGCTCATGATATTTTGGATTTTCTATCGTCACCTCAACCTACAATTCTTACCATAAAGGGTGGTCGTGTGACAAGTTTTAATGGATCCTTCATAGACACTATTTCCTATACAAAATGATTTTTCAATCCTTCAATTCCAGAGGCCTCTATGCTCCTTAAATGGGTCGCATCTTCCGATTCCGCTTATCATGTACCTTCCATAACAGACACATCGATGGGAGCTCCAAATAATTTGCTTGTGTCCACACTCTCCGAAATAACTTGCATGGGAAATACATATAAAAATGAATGTGCCTCAGTAACAGTCGAGGTGAAAGACATTGCCGTTGATAACTTCTTTTATATGGCTTGTCCGCTTTCAAAGGGTGACAAACAATGTAGGAAAAAAGTAACTGATAATGGGGCCGGGGGTAAGTGGTTTTTCTCTCAATGCAATGTAGAAGTTTCACAATGCGACTACAGGTATATGCTTTGCATTACTATTAAGGATGCCATTGGGGAGTTGCACTTGGTAATCGCTTTCGATTCAGCTGCGAAAGAAATAATAGGTGTCTCTGCTAAGGACCTGCGCTTGTTGTTCGTTGATGAATAAGTGCTTATTGAAATAATAGACAATGTTATCAGCTGCAAATACCTTTTCACCCTTTCCCTCAAAGAAACAGTTTATCGAGGAAACAAATAATTGAAATGTGTTATTTTGAATTCTAAAAAGTTGGAAAAAGCCTCGTCTCCATAGCTTTTGCTTTTAGGAAAGTATTGCTAGGCCTTCATACAAAGTTTTTGTATGTCATCCACATACTACTAATATATTTAAAGGAGATTTTATGTCATTGCTATTTTGTATGTCGACATTTTGTTGTAATGATCTTCTTGATATAAAGTAATTACATTATAAATCGATATTTGCTGAAACTTTTGACGGCTCATGTTATGGCTATTATAGTGGATCCGAACTATGAAACATGCAATATTTTTAAAAACTCTCCTAGACAAATTGTCGGCTACAAATACCTTTTCACCCTTTCCCTCAAAGACACAGTTTATCGAGGAAACAAATAATTGAAGTGTGTCATTTTGAATTCTAAAAAAGTTGGAAAAAGCCTTGTCTCCATAGCTTTTGCTTGTAGGAAAGTAGTGCTAGGCCTTCATAAAAAGTTTTTGTATTTTGTCCACATACTATTAATATATTTAAAGGATTTTCTATGTCGTTATTTTTTGTATGTCGAAATTTCGTTGCGACAATCTTCTTTATGTAAAGTAATTGCATTATGAATCGATATTTATCGAAACTTTTAAGGGCTCATGTTATGGTTGTTATAATATATCCAAAACTACGAAACATGGATTCTTTTTAAAAACTCTCCACCAATACTATCAAATGTAACTTTATTGTTATTTCACTTTTCCCTTCTATTTAATGGTTTTCTCTAATCAAACAATGTTATGTACAAGCACTTTCTTTGCCTTGTTCTTTGTATATCTTCAGTCTTTCAAGTACAAATGGCAATAAATAATTCCTCCTAACCCTTTACCATTGGGTGCAAGTTTTCAAAACCAAGGTCATGCCAACCCCTCGACAATAGCGTCTCCACTGCCTGTGAGCGTGATTCTCACTCTCAGAGAACATATTAATGCTTACCAAGCGTGCTCGATATCAACTGCACAAACATAGAGGTTGAGCTCCTATGTTCAACTTCCACATAGCGCTTCCTTCTTGCCTCGATGTCTCGTTGGCCCTTCTACTTATGCAGACAATGTAGGTTTACTTCCACCTATAACAAATATCGGCAAACCTTGAATTACGCAACAATTCATGGCCCCATTTCGAACACACAATTGGTTCTTTTCCTTCATTTGTCTCCTTCTCTCACAAGCTTGGGGTGCAAAACTTCATTCCCCCCCCTATTGTTGACACTTGTGAAACATCTACTTCCAGCCCTGCCTCCCTCCAACATTCCCGATTTGATTTAGGCCCTTCCACTTTGCAGTCCACCCTTCCACCAGAATCCCGTCTTCCTCGAGCCATCTGTTTTATGTCTCTTATGTGTTCCTTCCCCCTTTGCACCCTGCTGCTGCCGGTTCTAGAAATACGAACCATTTCCTCCGGTTGCATCCTCTGACATCCTCCACATTGGTTTCATATTTAGAAGCTTAGCGCATGTTCAGAAAAAGATTAGATTTGATGGCAAACACCCAAACATGCTCATTTTCTTTGAAAACTACCCTGGAATGAAAACAACAAAGGTTGCAGGGGTCCATGCATGCAGTAGATGCAAATCGAAATAAATGGCCACCGATTCTCATCTTGGAATAACATGAGATCCAGGTTCTTGCCATGCAATACTAAGCTCGTTGAACCCAGGTCGAAGAAATGCTCATTGCTCGTGTGAATCCTATCTTGTCAGGTCACCCAAGCTCGAGGAGGCCAATACAAATACAAAGGTCATACAATAAGCTTCCCTCAAAACATCTCAAGCCATAGAAAATACCTACCACATAGGCTTGGAGATTTGGATGTTAGTCATTGTGCAAAAAAACTGGAGTAAATCTTACAAAATATGACTTTTATGTTAGTAGATCTTGTGTCTAGGAAGCTTTGAGATTCAAAATTGCACATGATCCATACTATAAGGACGTGTTGGTTGATAAAAATGCCCTTGAGTCCTTACCTTCTTCCTTCTACAGATATCACACCCTTTTTAAGTAGGGTTACACTCACTTCTCACGAGACTCAAGAAGATCCTAGTAGATATGTTTGATGAAAACTCTGCAGACATGCCTGACACAATCAATCAAACTTCTTCCTTTGTTCCCTCCATCTTCAATTCAGGTACTGAAGAAGAGGAAATTCAACAATACATCTTTCAGTCTAGGAAGAACGACCCCTTCAACTCTGCAATGGCAAGAACTTGGAGTTTCCCCTGTAAACGAATACAACATAGAAGGTTTGTTCTCTATGGCATTTTCGACTTTGTTTCTAGGACAAACCATGTTCAAGAAACCAAGAATGAAGGAAGTTCTTTTACATGAATATGCTTTGCATTTTTTTTGATACCATGACAATCAGCTTTGGGAGTCACCCTCGCTTCCCATACTACATGCTCAATCTTATTTTGCGGCAAAGCGAGCCAAGCGATAGTTGCAGTTTATATGAAACAAAATATTGATTCTGGTGTTCAACTCACTATCCAAGATCTCCGCAAAAGGCTTCAAGAGTGCCCCTCCAACAACCTCCCTGATAGTTTGATGCGCTTCGGTGCAAACCTCTGAGGAACCCAATCATTCTGGGCAAAAAGTAGAGGCGAGCTTTCAGACATGATCAATCAATTAGAGGCCACCAACTTTGTTCTTCACTTTGAGCTCCGCAGACACGAAATGGCCAGATCTGCATAGCATTATGCCTGACACATCCCCTACTGAACCTTGTGCCATGCACAATGCTGGCGAATTGACAATATTGTCCATCACCCGCACCTGAGTGTCCGCATACTTACACAACAAATTCACAATTTTCCGAGAAGAAGTTTTGATGAAACACCTTGGTGCAAAAGACTACTGGTACAGGTGATTGCATAACCTTTTCCCCTCTTTTCTTGCTTTGGAATTACATCATTTCTAACATACCAACTTGCCATCAGGTATGAATGGCAACATAGAGGCTCCGCCCACGTCCATGGATTCCTTTGGCTTGACAATGCTCCTTGCATTAATACCCTTGATTCAACAAACACTGAATCTCTTGAGGCCATCAGAAAATACTTTGATTCTTTTGTTTCCACCTGGAATCCACGACCATCTTCCAAAAGGCATGAATATATACATCGCTCAATAAGTGATGACCCCTGCCTCTTAGATACGTCTCAAATTCTTTCATGTTCTCCGACTACAGACCTTAAAGAGCTTTTGAATAGAGTGCAACGTCACACAAAATTCTCTGAACAAACCTGCCTCAGAAAGAAACAAAATTGACTACAATGTCGTTACAATGCCCCTTGGGAAACTAGACATGTATCTACCTTGTTTTGTTGATGGCGATGGTTCTTTAAAATACCTTCCTGCATGGAACAATGAAAGGTTCAACATACATAACCCCATTATGTTGTCCATTTGGAGAGCCAACATGGACTGCCAACCTGTACTCTCTCGCCATGCTGTTATAAATTACATTGCAAAATATGCTTCTAAGGCTGAGAAACATTCAGAAACATACCATCAAATGCTTTCTAGAATCACATGAGATACCGACCCCGATTTCCCAAGCACAGGTAGCAATCTGGAAAATGTTGTCTGGACAACATTGTAGAGCATGACATAAGTGCCCAAGAAACCTGCCACATGTTGCAGAAATTGCCATTGGTTTTGTGCAGTCATCCATTTGTTTCCCTTAATGTTGGAAAGAAAATCCTGCGATAGAATTGTAGAATCCGAATCACATTTAGAGGACACAACAATATTCATTGACTCCTACAAGGCCAAGGCCTCCCGATATGGAACCCCTTTCCCTTATTGAAACTAACCAGAGATTGGACTTATAGTCGACGATGCACAGGTAATAAATGGAAGCAAAGAACACTCCCAACAATTGTCTGCGTGTACCCTAGGTTCTTCCAAGAACCAGCACCAGATTCACCATCCTTTGAACTATTTTTTTGGTCAGAGCTTCTACTATACAAGCCCTTCCGTGTCATTTCCACATATATTAGCGCCACTGCAGAAGATATTGTCTCTAATTGGAACCTTTCTCAAAAACACTTATAGACCATGGCATATTGTTCGTTTTTTCTACTTGCATAGATTTGTCAGACTCTGATGAAGAATTGGAGCACCCCTCTGAGGAAAGTGAGCATCTTCAAGAAGAATGAAGTTCCTTGCACAACTGCACCCTATACAAGCCATTAAACTATCAAGGCATGCATTTATTGGGCACCATGTGACTTTGACATGCAACATAATTGGCATTCAAACACCACTCCTCTTTTCTTGCAAGAAATTGGTTCTTCTTTTATATATTTTCAGAGAAACAATATATCTATGAATAATCCTGACATATCCTCTGTTGTTGCTGTCGAATCCTTCTCAAGTGGACAAAAGCTAGCATATGATACCATTTTCCATCACTTCTCCTACAAAATCAACCTTCCTCCTCTGAGGTTAATAATTCAGGGAACTACAGGAATAGAAAGTCATTTCTCATTAATGTTATACGGTCCACTTTCGCTAAAGCGACCCATTTGGAAAAATCACTTTGCTTCTGCTTGCCCACCGGTGTCGCTGCATTTAACATTTCTGCATCAACCATTCATGCCTCCCTTCGCATACCTATAAAGGAGCTCAAGCCATTAGAAGGTCATTCTCTATCCTCTTTTCAGGAATCACTCAAGCATGTTGACTATGTTCTTATCAATGAAATGAGTTTCATTGGGCCAAAATTGCTGGACCAAAATTGACTTCCTCTTGTGAGAGGCTTTCCCTCACGCAAAGACCTCACCCTTTGGTGGCAAGTCAATTATTCTTGTAGGTGACCTGGGCCAGCTTCCTCCAGTCTCAGACATTCCTCTCTATGCAAGCCATTCCTATGGTGCAACCCTTTGGAAAGGTTTTTCTGTTTCTATCACCTTGGACACAATTTTTTGTCAACAAGGTTCTTCCTGCGACCAACTTTCTTTCCGAAGATTGCTCCTTAATGTGTGCAGCGGAACACCTACTTTACAAGACTGGGAACTCCTCATGTCAAGAACATATTCCAGGCTTACACAATAGGAAATTACATCTTTCCATGGCTGCCCCCACTTGTTCTCCACAAATGATTTGGTTGACCCCATAATCTGCATATGCTGAAATCTCTTAATGCTCCAATAACACGATGCATTGCACAAACAAGCAGGGGAGGAACCTTGCCTTCAGCAAATGAGGAAACAACTAGAATTCAAAGTTCTTCTCTGCAAACACCAAAGCGTTATGCTTACAGCCAACCTATGGGTTGAGTAAAGCCTTGTGAATGGTTCGACTGAAAAAATTGTTGACATAGTTTACGAAAGTTCCTCTGCACCTCTAAAATTGCCTTTATTTGTTGTCATCAATTTCGAAAAATACATTGGCCCATATTGGGATCCACATAATCCATCCCATGTTCCAATTCCTCCAATTTCTAGAGGAAATCGCAAACAACTACCAATCAAGATGGCATGGGCTTTAACCATCCACAAAGCCCAGGGTCTTACTCTACAATTGGGTAACTATTGATATTGGTGAAACAGAAAGACAAGGACTTACATTCACTGCCATCTCTAGAGTGCCATCATTGGCAAATTTGTGCATCTCTCCCCCTTTCTATTTTGAATGCTTCTGTAAAATGACCAAATGCCCCCTTCTTCATAGTTTGGAACAAAAAAGAGGCTTGACCTTCGAACTCTCTCCCCGACACATACATGTACATGGTATTGGTTCCCCACGTTCTAGCTTTTCTACATAGTTATACATTTCCTTGTTGTATATTGTGATTCCAATTTCTACTTTCAATAGACTGTACCTTAACATGCTACACAAAATATTGCTTTTCTTTTGTATGCTACTTAAAGAAAAACTCCACCCCCATACAATCCTCTCACCTTTTGCCCACACACGCATTCTACCTCTACTTCCCTTTTTGTGTCTTTCCATTGCCACTCCTTCCCTCGCTTTCCTTTTTCCCCTTTTTTCCTTCATTTGGTTTTTCCCCCTCCCCTCCCCCTTTCCCTTATACTTCCGTCCCCCCCTCCTGATTAAAATTTAATAATCTCAGAATGTAATCGCTTTTTCACTCTTATTTCTCGAACAAAATTATGTCTTCCTTTTCTCATCTTGCCCACCCATTCCACCCCCTCCAAGCAATCACCATCGCACTTCCCTTTTCGACGTTCACATTGCACTGCTCGCGTGCGATTGCTAGTTATATTTAATGTAATCACATCATGTTTTTCTTAAAATTGCTGAAGGTTGCAATAACATGTAAAGTTATAGGTCAATCAAATTAAAGATAAATTAATTTTTACAATATTATTTTTTACAAATTGTGTATATTTACTAATGCTTCATAATATCTAAAGTATATATTTATTTTATGAAAATAATAATTGTTGATTGGTTGGAAAGTAGAAACAATAATAACTGTATAATCTACCTTCGGGACTACGAATAACATGACTATGTATTGATTCGTGGGTTGAGGCTAAGAGATTGAGCATTTATTTTCTTAAACTATCGGTTGTATTGGTTACAATAGGAATGCAAAGGAGGCATTTATAAAAACTTCCTTTTGTTCTCTCATTTAAGAGATCAACCGACGGGTAGAAGAGTTGAAATTTTTGGATTGTAATCGTTGAAGTCGGTTCCCGATGGAACTCATGGAACTCTTCCTTAGTTCCATACCGAGCTCGATTCATCTACGATAGAGGAGTGTAATTGAATGAGCATTGATACTCGATTGATTGCGTGTCATATAGAACTTGGAAACCATTCCGTAGTTCCTCCAATTCCCCGAAGAATAGATGTAACCGATAAGGAGGTTCTCACCGTTCCATCAGTAGCCGAAAAACATGGGAAAACCAAGGGAAGACTGTGCATATGCGACCATATGTCCATCTTGGAGAGCTAGAATTATATGGGAACTTCAAAGGGGTAGATGTACTTCAATGGTTAGTTTCTCCTTTCCCCTCCAAAGTCTCAACTGATTGGGATGGAATAAATACTTGACATATGGTGAAGTGTCGAAGTCATGGATAGAATAAAGTTGAGTATTGCATTTTTTGGTCTGTGCTGGACGTTAACTGCCGGACAGTCAACGCTGAACATGTATCGGTTGAGTTCGGTATGCGGGGAACTTGAGGAACAACAGAACTATTTTTGAGTTCTTCATGGGTTCCAATGAACCAAAGAGCACGTGCGTATGTGGTTTCACGCTTTCTCAAAAATATTTCATATTTAGAATTGTATTTCTCAGTGTCTTGAACCATCTTTTCAGTATCATCCTTGCTCAAACTGCACTTATAATTGGTGATTGTGATCTTCTTCTTGGCCCAATAGTCTTGTTTTCAGAAACGTTAAGATTACCATTGGCAAAAATATCAAAGCAAACAGTGATCTAAGGAACCCGTTTAGGAGTAGGGGAAATGTCAGAGATCTCGATTTCTCCCAAGTTGTTGTCTTTTGTTCTTGTTCTCTCACCTTCATATAATTGGATCAATAGACCATTTTGGTTATCCGAGTACGTAGAAAACAACTATTCTTTCTTTATAGGTGTGGAGAATTTCTCAGAATCAAAACTTTTCATTGTCTTCTCTACTCAAAATAACATCCTGGAATGCAGCTCCATTGGCAACAACTTTATGCTCTTGCACAGTTCCTTCCTATTGAATAAGTCCTGCCATGGGGATTGCACCTTTGGAATTCTAGTTGGCCCCCAAGAAGATCAACATTATGGACCAAACTCTTGTCCATCTTGGCATCTCACACACATACAAATTTAACTCTATGCACGCATTTTGTCAAACAATTCACATGCTTTCTGGCTGGCTGCCATATTCACCAAACATTGAAACCCAAGGTTCATCAGGACGCATCTTCCAATGATGTCTTCTCCTGAAATGGTCTATGATGACTGTTGTTGCTTCATGATCTAAAGGAATTGTAATATTCTATCTGCGAGATACTCAAGAGTGGTATTCTCTTCCTTACATCGTATATATGTGAAGTTTTTCGCTGAAACCGATAAGCTAAAACATTATGCGTGGTCAAAATGGATCTCTAATGGAATTTGGAACTTTATCCTCTGCAGAACGAATGCATGGGTGACTCCATCGTTTCAAGCTGTAAGATTGTGAGAAGAGGTTTGATCAGAAAATATGGGGTTTGGTAATTTCTTATAAACTGTCAGACAAAATGTCATAGAGATAACATGGTTAAAATGGAAGAAACATAGCTAATTATAAGTAAGTGAATATTCAAGAGAAGAGTGCTTGGAGTGCCAATGCAACATTCAATCACTTGATTGCTAGATAGTGTGATACAATATTAAAATCTAAATATATTTAATTAATTTGTCTATCTAATTAATTAAATATTATTACGCCGAAAGGCGTGCGATAAGTGAAATGAGCCCTCCCATTTCTGACACAACGCAGGTCATCAGACAACAAGGAACGAGGGGCAGACGACATTGATGCACGACGAGTTAGGGACCGTTCACGTGTCAGGTAAAGCGTGCATCAGTTTGCATTTAAAATGGCAGAGTTACGATTGTTATTGCCTGAAGCAGTGAAGTTTACTGTCGCTTTGGTGTTGTCCTGGCATGGCCTCTGTTGATGGGTATTGGCTATTTCATTGAAAAAATCTTCATTTTTTATTTTAGCAAAATGATTTATTTTATGGGTTTTATTAGTTTTAAAATTTGGTTGTTTATTTCAGTTGAAAAAAAACTTGGTTTCTTATTTGTAAAAAACTGAAAGAGAGATGTCTTGGTAGTTTCCCATGTCACCTCCTCTTTGGAAACTACATTTATTCAAAATCCTCTCTCTCTTCCTGAAAACACAAATTCCTGCTATACCGACAATAATTGGAAGGCCCTGGTCTCATCTTTTCTTCAATTTTATAATATATTGCGTCCCCTGTTGATAAAATCAGCAGTATAAATTACATAGGCCCCTCATAATTAGACCCACACTCCAAAAAATTGAACACCCACCAGGTAAAAGTCATCAGACAATTGAAATTTGGGAGAACAATGAACTCTATGAGCATGAAGAATGATGGGTTCTCTAAAACATCATCCAGTGATGTGGAGTTTGAAGGCATAGTTATTGTCGGAGGTGGAATTGCGGGGATATCCACAACAGTAGCTCTCACAGGTAGTGTGTTTTCATGCTACTTTTATTTCAAATTTTTTTGGGTACAGTTAGATCATGTGGGTTTATTGAATTATACTGAATGAAAAACATACTGTGCTGATGTCTGAATTTCTATAGAAGATATGGGTATGGTAAATTTTATCTAAGTGCATACATTGGGTGCTTTTTATTTATGGTTTGTGGAGTGATATATTCTGAAAAATAAAGTTTTTTAGCTGTTGAAAGTGAAACAATCCAAGTTCGAGCACCAGTGGAATGAGAGTCCCTTAATTGTCAATGGCGAAAGTTGGTCCTAAATGCTCAAAACGAAAAATTAGGGTAGCGGTATCAAGGGGGCTGAAGGATATACTTAAGTTGTGGTAAATTTGAAAAATAAATAGCCATGTTTTAGAAACTCCGGTTTGTAAGGGGCTATTTAGATCAAGTAGGTATGTTGTATTTTGCTAAAAAGAAATCAGGCGGGGTTGTCTTTAGTGTGTGTTTTGGGGTGTTTTCTTTATAGTTTAGGCACTGATGTCCCCTATAAAATAAGGGTGGTAGTACAACAGAGGTGACGAATAAGAAGTGATAATTTTAAAAATGAGTTAGGTGTGGGTTTTTGTCCAAATGTTGGTGATGAAGTAAAGTGTGTTGTCATTCCATCTAACAAGGTACAAATCACCCAAAAAAGATGATGCTGAGTTCGAGTCTCAGCCAAATTATGCAAACAGATACTTTGGCACTAATATTTTTGCATCTTGTACTAATGAATGCTTAAAACAATTATGAGCCATTCAGTGTGACTTTTACAATCATGTTCACTGGATTGCTGGTTATTCAGGCTTGTAATTATATGCTGATATAATTCAGGTTTGGGTTAAGGAGCTTGGTGTTGGAGAAAACAGATTCATTAAGAACAACGGGAGCTGCATTTACCCTCATGATCAATGCCTGGAGGGCACTAGAATATTTTGGTGTTTCAGATTCAATTTGTAGGTAACATCCACAGATAAAGAGGTAATGATGTAGACATGCCCTAATTTTATGCTTTCCGTTTTAGTTGAAACATCCCTTTTTCTGATAAGGATTGACTTTCTTTATGCAAATCTGCAAGGCACAAGTGATTTCCATTCCTTCAGGGATTACCAAGCATCTCTCATATACTAGCTCTGGGAAACAGTAAGCATACCAACATAAGCTACATTGTAAATTCCTTATGGGTATTTGAAAATTTTCTCTACTTGTTATCATTTCTGCAGTTTTGGGATTGGTATCCTATTGCAAAAATGACAAGAGATATGCAAAATACACATATGAGCATTTCTCTAAGTCACAGGAGTAATTAGGGGGACCACACTAAAAGTACATAGTTACCTTTGTTGTAGCAGAAGCAAATGCGAACAACAAAAAAGTGCAGAGGTTGTGAGGTGCAATGCCTATGGACCCTACAGGGGGCTGCCGGGGAAACAAGGAAACATAAACTGATTAGGTTTTTCTGTTGGTGTAGCTGCACAATAAATGAGAGAGGTCTGTACCAACTATTATGCTGAGCAACCACACCCACTAACCATTTTTAAAATGACCCATTGAATTGTATATCCAAATGCATCTGGCTTAAAGAAATTGAACATTTTGTGGAGGTTTAAGGTTTTCATTTTTAGTAGTGTTTTCTTTTTCCTTTTGAGGATATCC